>JAMQGT020004889.1:0-23460 GCA_024447675.2 Pterophyllum scalare | reverse complement strand
TCCTAACAGGTTACTTTTGCATTGCATTCAGGTCATTTTACATCTGTGGAAATACCTAATAAACAGAACTGCCACAAGCAGTTTCACACACTAAATTCTCTGGAAGCGACTGGTGTTTTTAAACAAACGTGCAATCATTTTATTTGGCTGAGCTTCACTCACGTGACTTTATCGCTCTGTACTCCCTGCTGTCTTTTTCTGTTTTTCTCACCTCGCCTGTGCCTCTGTCCCTCGGCTCTCCTTCAGAATTGGAAGTTTTATTCGTTCAAATCCTTCTGGGGTCTTAACCGGTCCTCATTCTCCTCGTAGTTTTCAGTTGCACCTCGACTCTCCATTTTCATTTTAATCTCACTCTCGTCTTCGTTTCTTTGTTTCCTCTCTCACCGTCCCTCGGTGTCTCCCCTTGCTTTCCCTTCTATTTTGCCCATCTGCTTTCCATGAGATCCTTTCCTATCTCAGCCAAGGCAAATCCTCAGTCATTAGCGCTCATCTGCAAGTTGGCAGGCAGCGTGTGTGTGTGCGTGCGTGTGTGCGTGTGTGTGTGTGCGTCTCTCTCTCTCACACTGCTTTCCTGCATGTGTTAGTGCTCAGAGTGATCCGGGACAGTCCTGTCGGGGTGTCCCTGTCTGTATCGAGCTCCCCTTGTCACGCACAAACACAGACACTGACCTTGTGTTTTGGCTCAGGCTTGTCTGAGATGCTTACACAGTTTTAAGTGCTTGTCAGCAGCTTCACAGCAGAATGAGTTGATATGTCATGTCCAAATCAAGGCGCTGTATTTTAAAAATTCAGTGGCAGGGAGGTGGAGAGGGTTTCAAAGCATTTGTGGCCTTCTTATTGCAGGAGGCAGTGGACAGATGTGAGGAGAAGAGGGGCCTTATGGGAGTTGCATAGCTGCATAGCTTTGTCCTGTCACCGCTTCCTCATGAATCATGACTTGGTTTAAGGCTGCAGCTAACAGGTGGAAGGTCAGAGCTGGTGTTAAAATTAGGGTTACACATATTTTTAACAGCACTTAAAATTAGAGCGGACTGGCTTGCGGAAAGGTCTTGCAACAAACGGTATTTAGGGATCAGCGCAGTAACCGCGCTGCCATAACCCTGAGCTTAGTTCTTATCTAAAGGATAAACTGTTCCATTTCACACGGCCTTCACCCACTAACGGGGCTCCGGAGTCTGGAGTTGCTGAACCCTGAATATCTAAATTTAAATGCTAAGCCAACCAGGATGAGCCCATTCTGCCCTATGGGGACTGCTGCTTTAAAACAACAGCAGTGACACTGCTTCAGCACGGAAATGACACCGGTTCACTGAGGGATGATCGTCCCTACTAGATGAGTGCATTGTTTTCCTGAGAGACAAAGAAAGAAGAGGCAAGTGCACCGATTTTACACAGATAGTAAAGTCCTGAATGAATGAGGAATACTGGGATACATGAATACCTTCCTGAGTTGTACAGAAACCAGCAGCAACCCACATGAGAAAAAAAAAGGCTGAGGCTGACTCCAGCAGCCAGTCAGTCCTCATAGATGCCTGTGCTAAACTGCCAAATTTTAAAACAGAAATAAACATTTGCAGCCTGAGAGTAAAATTTTAAACTGTACAAAGGGTTGAAGTTATGGATTTATAGGTGTGTGGCCACTTAAAGTGGCAGGTAGTTGCCAACACAGTTTCTAAGCACAAACTCAACTAATTCAAGTTACTCATCCATGCGGCGTTGGTGCCTTTTGGAGCATTTTTAATGCAATTATCTGAACAATACTATGGCTTGAAATGTAGTTTATTGAAGTAACAGACTGACCAGTGAAGTTATAGTGTGATTTTATTGATAAGCTGGCATCTGTCCAACCCATACAGTCTGGATGCACCTCGGTGAGTTGGTGGTATGAGGGGTATCTGAAAAATAAAGTTCACCTTTTGTCCAAATATGGTCACTCCAAAAAAATCTCAAAGAGGCTTTAAAATGGAAGCTGACGAAGGTTGTGTCCATCGTTTATATACAGTCTAAAATGGAAATTTACACAGTACAAAAAATAAATAAATTAGAGGATGAGAGGGTTTAGGAAAAAATCAACTTCACCAGCATTTTAATTCAAATGCATCTAATGCGTGCATCATTCGATAGGAAACCCTTTTTTTCAAAGCCAAAACTCTTGGGAATGGTGCTCCTTAGGTCTCAGTCACTCAAAACGTGTGTTCTCCAACCACTTTGCAAGAGGTTGCTGGCAGTTGGTGGGTGAAACTGGTCTCAAGAGGTACAAGGTGCTACACCAAAATCCTTCTTGCTCGGTCACCAGCAGATTGCCACAGTCGCTTGTAGTTTGTATGGTAGACAGCAGTTGTTTAGAAACACTCACCAATTACTTGCCGAGTGGTTGTGAATCTGGTAAGAGTGTGATCCACACCTTCAGATTAGAAGTCCTGCCTTTTGAAACGCGTTGGTTTCAGTGGCGAAGCAGAGCTTTTACTTTGAAAGTCTGCTCCCACTGGTGCTTGGTGGGTGGTTAACAAGTTACAGGCGACCACAGCAATCTGCTAGTGGGCAATCATAAGGGGGCGTTTGGTGTAGCAGCAACAACAGCCACCAGCCTACAGAAACCAACAAGTTGGGGAATGCACATTTTTCCTTAGCAACTGGAGGTTGCCTTCAGGGCTGCCGACTGCTGACGGAGGCTTTACAAAAGTATTGTAAGGACCACATTTATAAAGAAACATCCTCCATCATTGCACTTAATCTGACTGCTGTCAAAGATGCGAGCAGAACATATGACTCATTCTGTTTCTCTGTGTGTTTTATTTGTTTGTCTGTGTGACTCGTGGAAAGACCTGATCAGGTGTGACATTATGATCACTGAGAGGTGAAGTGAATAACACAGATTATTTCTTCATCGTGGCACCTGTTAGTGGGTAGGACACATCAGTTGGTGTGTTAGAAGCAGGAAAAGCTGGCCAGGCGTAATGTGATGGCTAGACTACTGGGTCAGAGCATCCACAACACTTGGAGCTCTTCAGGGTGTTCCCGGTCTGCAGTGGTCAGTATCTATCAAAAGTGGTCCAAGGAAGGAACAGTGGTGAATCAGCAACCGGTTCGTGGATCCAGCAGGGGAGTAAAAGGCTGGCCCGTGTGGTCCGATTCAACAGATGCAGCTCAAATTGCTGAAAAAGATCGTGCTTGCTCTGATAGAAAAGTGTCAGAATAGACTGTGTGGGGCTGCATAGCTGCTGACCTTTGTCCGCCACTGAAAGTGCCAACAGTGAGCATCAGAACCGGCCCACGGAGCAATGGAAGAAGGCGGCCGGGTCTGAAGAATCACATTTTCTTTACATCACGTGGACAGCCGGGTGTTGCATTGTTTACCTGGGGAACACCTGGCACCAGGATGCACTATGGGAAGAAGCAAGCTGGTGGAGGCAGTGTGATGCTTTGGGCAATGTTCTGCTGAGAAACCTCGGTCCTGATGGCACATGCGGAAGCCGTCTTGCAGACCAGGTACACCCTATTCAGTTGACTGCTTATGAATTAAACAGTTTCAACGATAATATGGAGCCCGATGTTTCAGATTTTTCACTGTTGCTAAGACCAAATAACAAAGGCAGCTCAGCATGCGTCACTTGTGTGTTTTGCTCATTGAACTGTTTGGCCTTCTATCACTAAGCCTTTCGTTCTGGAGGGAAACACACTGCTCTGACTTGCCGTAACACAGTGTTCTCTGTCTCTCTCACACACGCTTTGGTCTTGCATCTGGAAACAACGTTTATGAGGGCAGATTCGGTTCAGCTGTGTGTGGCAGCTGTGCCTGTGTGGGTCTCTACATCGGCCCACAGGTCATAGCATTCTTAATTGTCTGATAGCATTTGTATTCAAATTAATAACAATTCTTGCTTGTTAGCTGTCCTGCTGTTTGTATGCATTTGTTTCAAAACATAGTTTGCAGAAAATGCATGAAATGTTTTGTTTGTGGATGCATACATGTTAATGTGTCTCTATGAAAATTTCATCCATAAAACAAGTTGCCAGGCGAGATGCGGCATCTCATCGACATCAGCAAACATCTCACAGAAAGAAATGTCAGCACACTGTGACAGTTTCCATCCTTCAAATGCAATAAGGAAAGATTGATTCCATGTGTATTTGAAGGGCTTTTTCATCAGTATTCAGACATTTCTCAAAGATATAACTGCAATACACATCATCATACAAGTTTATCAAGCATGAATGCAAAATTATTCGCTCATATTTACTAATATGCAGGATGCTGAGCTATCCTTCTTCCTTCTACTATCCAGCTACTAAAGGTCAATCTGCACTATTTCCTCCAAGTTTTCTATTCAGTTTGTTAGGCAGGAGAAGTGAAGCATAAATCCTCCTGGCGGCACATCATCTCACACAAACCTCCTTTTTTCCCCCGATTGCTCCTGAACTTCTGAACTTTAAGCTGTTGGTCTCAGAAACATTAAAAGGCTTCCTTGAAAAGCTCTCCGCAGCTACTCAGCTGTGCTACGACCTAACAATCAGAAACAGAGACAACTGTGATTCACTGCGTGGTGGGCATATGGTTTTAGTTGAACGCAGATATACAGACTTTTTAACCAGATACTTGCAGTTTTGCGCTCACGAGGCGCTCTTATGATCATGCCATGCAGTTCACTGGACTCTGCTGTGTGTTTAGAACATTTGAATACCAAACGGTATATGAACGACACAGAACTGAATTTAAAATGTCTGATAGCGATATCTTTAATGACACTTTTCGACCGAAGGCGACCTTGAAATCAGGAAATCTTGCATCTTGCAAAGTCAGTCAGCATGTGATGCAGTTTCAGCATGACTGTTCAGTCACATCTCTGTGATTAGTGATAATTTATTCATTAGTAATGTATTTTAACCACACACATGTTCACTGTTTCATAACAGTGAAACTAATTTATCTTCTCCAGCTCTGCAGGAACAAACTTTCCACAACTAATGCATCTGATAAAAAAAATAAAAGGTCAGATTGACGCTGCAGTAAAAAAAAAAGTTTCCCCATTTTCTTCTCTTAATGAGGCCGTCCCCCGAGCGTAATGCTGTGCTTTCTATGTGTAGAGTTTTGTTCAAGGAGAGCTTAACACTTATTAAAAGCTTGACTAACTAGTCTGTACAGTACCAAACAAACACATAATCCCTGGCCAGCTCTGCGGGTACAGCTGAGTGCTTTTCCTCAGTGTCGCCCAGATGGCTATGCAGTAAATAAACAATAACAGTCGCAAGAAAATCACAAGTCCATTAAAAAGCACATATGCGCCTCGCATAGGCCTGAGAAGAGGAAAATATTTACAAACACTAATAAATACCCAAAGATTCATTGTACATGAACGGGTCTTTGAAAATATTGGTGCACAAGCTACGGTCATGTGAAGAGAGAAAGTTTTCACAGTAGTCCTGTGAAAAATTAGGTACATCTTCTGATTTAACAGCTTGTAGAACCACCTTTAGCAGCAATAATGTGAGGTAATCATTTTCCATGTGACTTTATCAGTCTCCCATATCCGTGTGGAGGAGTTTTGTCCCACTCTTCTGTCCAGCATTGCTTCAGTTCATTGAGGTTTGCAGGGATTTTTGATGCACAGCTCTCTTAAGGTCCTGCCACAGCATTTCAGTCAGGTGTAGATCTGGATTTTGACTGGGCCACTACAACGTCTTGATTCTTTTTGTTTTCAGTCATTCTGGTGTAGATGTGCTGCTGTGCTCGGGAATATTGTCCTGTAGCACGACCCAGTTTGGGCCAAGCTTTAGCTGTCTTTACTCTAGAATACTTTGGCATACAAGAGCCAACTCAACAACTGTTAGCTGCTCGGGTCTTATGGCTGCAAAACAGGTTGAGTTCATCACCCCTGCACCACCATTCTTGACACTCGGTATGAGGTGTTTGTCCTGATGTGCCATGCCTGGTTTTCAGCAGATGTGGTGATGTGTATTATGGCCAACATGAGTTTTTTGGTCTTGTAGGTCCAAAGGACATTCTTTTAGAAGTGTTGTGGATTATACAGAAGAGTTTTTCTCCTGGTACTCCTTCCAAATAAGCCGCACTTGTTCTTTTTCTAATTTTACTGTCATGAACTTTAACGTTTAACTTGCTAAAAGAGGCCTTTCTTTGAGCATTGTGTTGTCTGACCTTGGGGGAAATTTTCTGCGACATCCACTGGGAAGTGGTCGCATTGTGTTAACACACTTTTGCATTTTAGTGATTAGAGGAGCTTGACTGAATCACCTTTAATTTAAAGATATGCAGTTGCTGCCCCCCCTATAATACATAGTTTTCAAGGCTGTGTCATTGTCTTTAATTTTAAGGGTTGGTACAACTGAATTACAAATTAAAACATTTTTGTCTAAACAAAATTGTTCACGTGCAGTTGGGTAGTGACGATGGGATCTGTGGAGTGCTGCTTCCACTGCATTGGGTCAAAGAAGAAGTCATGACACGGCCTTTTTGACAGTTTCTGCTTCAGTTTAACATGTTACGTGCAACTTGTTATTGCCATCCGATCATCCCCAACTCAGTTGGTTGCCACTAGCATCATGTGGGGTGATTTCTCTGAATGCTACAAATACTGGGCAGAAGCTTCTTTTCTGTTCCCAGCATCAACAATCAGCAGCACTAGATTAAAGGCACTTTAAGGCAGATTTGGAAACTTCATCTACCTTCTCTACTATCCACTCACCTTTTTACCCTGTACTAGTAATAACTACTGAATTGCAGTAATATTAGTGAAGGTTACAAATGATCTTCTCGTGGCTTCTGACAGTGGACTTATTTCTGTGCTTGTCCTGGTAGAGCTCAGTGCAGCTTTGATATTGTTGACCATAACATTTTATTACAGAGATTAGAGCATGTCATAGGTATTAAAGGTACTGCACTGCAGTGGTTTGATTCATATCTATCTAATAGATGCCAATTTGTTCATGTCAATGGGGAGTCTTCTTCACACACTAAGGTTAATTATGGAGTTCCACAAGTTTTTGCGCATTTTCACTACTATGCAGATGATACTCGGCTTTATCTATCCAGGAAGCCGGATGACACGCACCAATTCGTTAAACTGCAGGAATGTTTTAAAGACTTAAAGGCCTGGATGACCTCTAATTTCCTACTTCTAAATTCAGATAAAACTGAAGTTATTGTATTTGGCCCCACAAACTTTAGAAACATGGTGTCAAATCAGATACTTACTCTGGATGGCATTACCTTGGCCTCCAGTAACACTGTGAGAAATCTTGGAGTCATTTTTGACCAGGATATGTCCTTCAATGCACATATTAAACAAATTTCTAGGACCGCTCTTTTGCATTTGTGCAATATTTATACATTTAGAAACATCCTGTCTCAATAGACCTAGGCTGCTGAAAAACTAGTTAATGCATTTATTACTTCTAGGCTGGACTATTGTAATTCATTATTATCAGGTTAATAATAATAATGCCTTAGTCTTATATAGTGCTTTTCAAGGTAGCCAAAGATGCTTTACAATTTCAAGCACCATTCATTCACACCTCAATCATACTTGGTGGCGATAAGCTACTAATGTAGCCACAGCTGCCCTGGAGCAGTCTGACAGAAGTGTGGCTGCCAATTCGTGCCTACGGCCCCGCCGACCACCACCAAACACCAACCACAACCACATTCACACTTAGGCAATGTGGTTTAAGTGTCTTGCCCAGGGACACAATTACAGCATGCGCTCAGACGGGGACTCGAACCAGCGACCCTGTGAGCACCTACCCAGTGCGCCACTGCCACCCCTAGGTTGTCCTAAAAGCTTCCTGAAAAGCCTTCAGCTGATCCAAAATGCTGCAGCTAGAGTACTGACAGGGACTAGAACGAGAGAGCAGTGCCATATTGGCTTCTCTTCATTGGCTCCTGGTTAAATCTAGAATAGAATTTAAAATATTTACCTGTGGTTCCTAGGAGGGAGGCAGAGCCTTCAGCTTTCAGGCCCCTCTTCTGTGGAACCATCTTCCAGTTTGGATTTAGGAGACAGACACCCACTCTATTTTTAAGATTAGGCTTAAAACTTTCCTTTTTGATCAAGCTTATAGTTAGGGCTGGATCAGGTGACCCTGAACCCTCGCCTAGTTATGCTGCAATAGATCTAGGCTGCTGTGGAGTTTCCCATGATGCAGCCCCAGCCGGTCACGGCAGATGGCTGCCCCTCCCTGAGCCTGGTTCTACCGGAGGTTTCTTCCTGTTAAAAGGGAGTTTTTCCTTCCCACTGTGCTTGCTCATAGGGGGTCATTTTGACTGTTGGGTTTTCTCTGTAATTCTTGTAGGGTCTTTACCTTGCAATGTAAAGTGCTTTGAGGTAACTGTTGCTGCGATTTGGTTCTATATAAATAAAATTGAATTGAATTGAATGACTGTGACGGTGCAAATTTCACTGCAGATTATTTAACGTATTTTGCCAAATGCAGAGGACCCCTGGGAGTCAGCGTCTGTGATTTGAGGTCTTTTCTTTTCAAGCATTTTTGTTTTTCTTCTGCCTCTTTTTCTGCTTGACAATTTGAGTAGAGGAGTTTGTGTCAACAAAGGTTTGGGCTGCATTTGTGTGCGGTTTCATGATTCTCATGTTGCTACACAGCATGGAGAACAGTTTATGGAAAGAGCAGGCTGAAATCCATCGGAATAGCGAAATCCCAAAGGATGATCAGATGGATGGGATCGATGTCAGCATGAGCCCCGGGACATTTTTCTAATGAATATTTGACATCAAGTCCGGGGATGATGGCTGCAAATTTGAGTAAAATATAAACTTTACTTATGCCATACAAATTCATCACACAGAACACTGATATGATGGGATCATTTCTGAATCACATTAGGTCCCCCAGTAATACTAATCCTGTGCGGACTGAGCTAAAGACTGTATTACATTGTCATCTGTGTCAGTTGTGATTCATGACTCAAAGCTAAACCAAGGAGAGCTGCCTGTCTCTCTCCTGGTAGCTGTTTTGTTAATACTGACATGAAAAATGGCTGCTGACCTCCACCAACAAAAGCAATGCATTGTTTTGGCTCTTGCATGACAAGCGTTGCAGTCCATCAAAGTTATTATTACAACTATTTAAAATTTCAAGAATTGCTCAGCTTTCAGCCTCGCAGCAGAGGACTGGCTGAGTTTGCACTGATTTACGCAATCCTTCTCCCTCTGCATCATGATTGATGACTCCTTGTGTGAGGTGATTATTCCTCTACTTTTATCTCATCCCATTTATAGCTGGAGCAAAGTCTGAATAAATGACTCTGTCCCTGGCACATGCTTTATTCAGTGGAGCAGGAAACAATATTTTTCATAGTCATGGCACTCTGCAAACATATGTATTAGTGATCTGCGGTTCCCCACCTCAGTCTCCCTTTAAGGAAGCATTATCTGTCTAATTCCACCTCTCCTTCCTGTCACCAAGGACAATCCATTCTCCTCTGATAAACTGCTTTCTTAATTTGCAGAACTTTGTGGAAGGCAGTAAAAAACATTTTCAAACCATTTAAAACTCTGCTGTTTTTTTCCAAAACACCTGCCTACTGTCGTATCACAAAGGAATCCCATAAAAAGGCCACAATAAACACTATCTGATGTCCCTGCTGTCTGAGGTGCTCAACTACAAAGCTGTGCAAATAGAAACCTTAAGGTTCATTTATGCAACTGACTTACAGTGACTGGAGGTAATTACTGAAAACCATGTTTCAGTAATTACCTCATCACTAAGGTACTAATGTCTGTACTTCATCCACCTGAGTTTCTGGTTTTGGATACATTTGTGTCCAAGTTTGTGGTGAATTTTGCATTTCTTTTTTCATGCATCCATTTTCTTATAGGGATAGAACCTGGGCAGGTTGATCAAAGGGGGAAAATTTATTTCTCACATTCACACCCATGGTCAATTTAGAATCACCAGTTAACCTAACATGCATGTCTTTGGACTGTGAAAGGAAGCCAGAGTATCCGAAAAGAACTGGGGGCTCAGGGATAGGTGTTGCTATGGTCTTGTCATCCAGAAAGTTTGCTTTTCTGCTGTAGTCCATATTCCCAACTAAATGCTGATTTGTGCTGGCAAGTAGAAGTAAAATCCAGGTCATGACATGCATAGGTCAAAGGTCCCAAAGTCAGATCTGTCTCAGCCTGGTCCATTTTCAGCTGTGGATAAATGCAGTGGGTCTGTTTATCTGTAGGATTTTGTGTGTTGGCTCGAGTCAAAGAGACAAACTGCACAGTGTGTTTCCCTTGCAGTGAAGGGAAATGTCTCGTAGTGCAATAATTCAGATTCCTGGTATGTTTTTGATGTCTTTATGATATTTGTTGACTATAAACATTGGAAACACTGTAGCTTATCCTTATTCAGTTCCAATCAAACCCTGGACTATATATAGATGATAAAAGATGCACGTAAAATCTTGTGAAAGATGAAAGTGTTTAGTGAGGTCAAAGGTCACGGCAGGGTTGTTTTCTCATAGACCTCTTGGGGGCCTCTTGATTTTCAGCCCCCTTTCGGCCATTAGAAGCATTGGCTTCACTTTTCAGAGCTTAAAGCGGTGTTCACCTTGTATGGATCAAACTGATTTTTTTCCTCTCTGCTTTGCTAATCTTTAATTTCATTTTTCATCTGTGCACTAATCAGCCACCCACAATTATATCCCCTTGCAGCCAGAGAAAATTGGCCAGTCTCCAGTTGCCCCAACATCAGATGGAGACAAGGTGGACCTGGAGGCCTTCAGCGAGTTCACCAAGATCATCACTCCCGCCATCACCCGTGTCGTTGACTTTGCCAAAAAACTGCCCATGTTCTCTGAGGTGAGTGGCGGTTAATTTGACTTGAAGAGCAAAAGAAGTACAACACACAGCAGACACGCACAGGCTTCTGTCAAGCTGCGTGTGTTCGGAACGGAAACATCTGATTACGTCAGCTAGGATTAGCAGTTCTTCTGTTTGAGGAAAACCAAAACTGTTCAATGAATTCATCACAACGACACCAAGATTGCTCCAGTTTACCAGAAAAATGCAACACACCAGTCAAGTGCTGAACATTTACATGTTCCCTGTAGCAGTCGCAGTGTTTGCAAAATGAACCGGCCTTTGTTGCTGACAATTAGTGAAGCATTCCTGCTCCTGTTTGCCCTGCCTCACTTAGCAGCGTGCAATCATGTTTCCCCTCTGCGCTGCTTGTAATGAGACCTTGTGTGATTGGATAATTATCAGGGTGTATCAGAGTTGTTGTCTAGTGGGACAGCTGTGATGACAGAGCTGTATGACTGTGCGATGAGAAGAGGAAAAATCTTGTGATCTATTACAGTTTTCCAAAATCTAGGGGACATAACTTTTTTAATCAGCATATATTAACGTACAATGAATGTATTGCGGTACAATTATTATACAAGTATTACTATCATGATGGATACTACTATTCAAATCAGGGTCTGAGCATGAATAAAATCCTCATAGTGCTCCAGGAGCTGGAGGTTTAGCTATAACAAATGCAGAGTTTTAATATTCCAGACACAAGCAGATAATCAGTAATGTTTAATTTGTTATCTTTTATTCACATTATAATTCATTTTATTATGAAAAAAAGCCATTTTAATCTGATTAAAGAGACAGAGGGAGAGAACCTGTTTAGCTTACAACAGATTTGTTCGTGCCGCTGCAGCGAATCACTAATAAGAATGCGCAGAAACAAAACCAGCACTCATTTAGCCAGTGAAAATTAATCTGTTGCTTTCCAACAAATTGATGCAGTACTAAATGCATTATTAGGCATTTACTTTAAGCCTGCCCCCTAGTTAGAAATTTACAAGACAAATCAAGCCAGTGAATGTCAATTAATCTGCTCAGCAGTCAAGAGCAGCGAAGAAAGAAACACGCTTACATCGAGGTAAGATTAATTCAGCAGATCAGAGCCCACAGATTTAATTGAACAGGTTTTAACCCAGAGTTTTCTAATATCCATGTAAATCAGGGTGTATTAGTCATAATCTGTGTTCATCAGTGGAAAAAAAAAGCCCACCTATTTTCAGCCCATCTTCATATTTCTCTTCCTCCCATCCCTTCCTCTTTAGCACATCCCTCTGCCGTCCTTGCTTTCATTTATTATTTATTATCTTTTTTACCTGAATTCTCTCTCCATTATTTGTTCTACTGGTTTATTGACACTTGAATGATGGTGAAAGATGTGGGAAAATAGCAGCACAGCTAAGCCATATCTGACGTGGTGGCACCGAATAGCCAATGAAGATATAATAAGTATAATAAATAAATAAGATTGTAAAATAAATAAATGAATATGCCTTTCAATCCATGAAAAATAATATTAAGTTATGATTTATTAAACCCAGAGGTTGGGTATTTCCTGTGTTACGGCAGCTGAAAGATATAGCTTATGGCAAAACAAAATAACTCGATAGGATCAAAGTAAATTGAAAATTAATCAAAAAGATCTCAGTTAAAAAGAATAAAAATGTAAAAAAAAAAATAAATAGAATAAAATTCTGTTTGAAAAACTGAATCAGACCCATTGTAGAGGGCTAATCGGGTGGGACTGGACTTTGCCCTTTATTGCCAGTTCTGTTCATAACTTTTATGGACAGAATTTTTACACACAGCAAAGCAGCGGCGGTTCGGCTGTCTCAGGATCTCGTGTGCTCTGTGCAGATGATGTGGTCCTGTTGGCTTCATCGAGCCGTGACTTTGGCAGATAAGAAGTAGCGCCTCTAACTCTGAGACTGTGATTCTCAGCTGGAATTCTAGATTCCCGTCCTCACCTATGGCACAATCTGTAGGGTGTGACCAAAGGAAAGAGGCTGCTGGTACAAGCAGCTTAAGTGAGCTTCCTCTGAAGGGTATCCGGGTCAGCGATTAGCTGAGGAGCTCGGTCATTTGGGAGGGGCTCGGATTAGAGTCGCTACTCATCCACAATGAAAGGAGCCAGTTGAAGTGGTTGGGGCATCTGACTGGTATGTCTACGGAACATCTCCTTGGTGAGGCGTTTTTGGCATGTCCAGCTGGGAGGATGCCCCTGGGCAAACCCAGGATTCACGGCAGAGGTTATATCAGCTGGCTTGGTGTCTCCCCAGAAGAGCTGGAAGAGGTGCCTGGGGAGTGGGAGGTCTGGGAATCTCTGTTTAGACTGCTGCCCCTGTGACTTGGACCAAGGTAAGGGCAGAAAATTGATGGATGTATATAATACAATAAAATGGTTCAAAAAATTAAAATGGCTCACTGAAATACAGTAAAACTAAATAAAATACAACAAAAATGGATTAGTTAATTTAATGAAAACAAACCAGGTCATAAAATTTCAGATGATGTGAGAGAGACACAGTGTGTAAAGTGTAGTGGACGATGCAATAAAGTGCAATAATGTGTAGACATGGCATAATTTTTAAAATGTTGACCATCCATCCATCCATCCATTTTCTTCTGTTTATCTGGAGCTGGGTTGTGGGGGCAGCAGCCTAAGCAAAGAAACCACGCATCCTTCCCCAGCCACCTCCTCCAGCTTCTCCGGGGGAACGCTGAATTGTTTCCAGGCCAGCCGAGAAATATAATCTCTGCCCCGGGGGGGCTCCTCCCGGTAGGACAGAACACCTCTACTGGCTCCTTTCGATGTGGAGGAGTAGCAGCTCTACTTTGAGCCCCTCCCGGATGGGTGTATTCTTCGCCCTATCTCTAAGGGAGAGGCCAGCCACCTTTTGGAGGAAGCTCGTTTACGATTTTAAATGTGACCTCAGCTATTTTTTTGTTTTGTTTTTTTGCTTCATTTCTTTTTAACCCTATTTATTCTTTATTATACAGATGAGTGGAACAATTAATTATTTATTTTTGTTGGTATTTTCATACCTGAGAATATATTTTCTTTGACATTGATAACATTTTTCATTCACCAGCTGCCTTGTGAAGACCAGATCATCCTGTTGAAGGGCTGCTGCATGGAGATCATGTCCCTGCGCGCAGCCATGCGCTACGACCCGGAGAGCGAGACGCTGACGCTGAGTGGGGAGATGGCCGTGAAGCGGGAGCAACTGAAGAACGGCGGGCTGGGTGTGGTGTCGGACGCCATCTTTGATTTGGGCAAGAGCCTGGCGCAGTTCAACCTGGACGACACAGAAGTGGCACTGTTGCAGGCCGTGCTTCTCATGAGCTCAGGTTATTAACACTCTTATCCAGCATTTTTAAAGCTACCATGTATTTGTGACTGGTAGTATATCAATTTGAATTTAATGCAATTTAAATGAAAAGATTTTAGCCTTCTGTGCCCTTGGAGATGAAATACAAAGACATATTCCTCGTCATTACCCACTACTCTGCATAGCATACAATATAGCCTGTTGTGAATCAAAATCTAATTAAGGTCTGAAGATAAATGTCCACATGTATATTCAGTGTTGGGAGCAGAAAGTCTGAAGTTCATCCTGAGTGTGATTAATAAGTCTGCACTTGTCTTTGGTTTGGTTGTCGTGTTGTAGAATCTCTACTATTAAATAGGCTGAGACTTTTTATAAATTTAGGTCAGATGGTGTCATAGTTTTTTCAGATAATAGGATGCAACAAAGATGGGGTGTTCTGGTCTTTGTCAGTGTATCGACAAATGATTTAAAACATGCATAAATATTTATGAATATTTGGTGCCTCACAGCGAGATGGTCCTGGGCTGGAGTCGTGCACGGGGCCTTTCTGTGTGGAGGTTGCATGTTCTCCCCGTGTCTGAGTGGTTTTCTCTGGGTACTCTGCCTTCCTCCCTCAGTCCAAAGACACACACGGGGTTAGGTTATTTGGTGATTTTAAATTGGCTGTGGGCGTGAGTGTGAGCACGAGTGGGTGTCGTTTTCTATGTGGGGGCCCTGCGATAGATTGGGGACCTGTTCAGGGTGTACCCTACCCCTCGCCCTATGACAGATGGGATAGGCTCCAGGCCCCCCGCAGCCCTGAATTGGATAAGGGGAAGTGAATGGATGGATGTATATTTGGTGACTAAATAACTTACAGCGTTTTTTAGTGGTTGGAGAAAACTGATGAAGAAGGAAAAAAATGAAAAGCTATTGGGACTAACATCAGCTACTTCCTGGCTGTGCTTGTGGTTTTATGTTCAGCTGCAGCAGAACCAGTCAAGTAGACAATGAAACGTGGCTTTCCTCCCTAGTCGGCAGCAGAAATACTGTTTCTTCTTTTTCCCTGGGCCACAGACCCAGGAGATGCCATGATGTTGTAAACCCGGCTAAAAAGTCTGCGTAGATTGGTAATGATCATATACAAACTAGAAAATATACACTCTTCTAAAACTGGGGCAAGTGTTGAGATGAAAATAAAGCAAATATAAAAAGTAAATGAACAGTTCGCACACAGCAGGGGGTCCAGTTTGACCTGTTTATTGCACCTACTCTTCATTAGGCTTGATGAAAAGTATGGGTGCTCGACATGTCACACTTTTTGTGGTGCAATAAATTGGTAAAACAGGAGCCCTGCAGTGATCGATCAGATGATTTATTTATTTTAGTTTTCATCTATAAAATATTAGGTGTTTGTAGACTCAGTCTTCTTCAGGCATGCCCAATGAACCGAAAAGGCAAAACAAGTTAACACCCGACATCATTATTAGCAATGTAAAATGAGCTAATGGACAGCATGTGAGCATCGGCTGACCCGGTTTTGTTTTTTTCCTTCCAATATCATATTAATTGTACCACATCTATGTTTCGCTTCATATTTTTTCCCTGGTCATACACAACCCCGCTGCATCCATCAGTGTGCGTGATAAAAAAGGGCATATTTAAAGGCATCGAATGTGCGAATGCAGCTTGTACCTCAGAAGTAGTAGCAGAAGACGAGTGCAATTAGTACCAGTCCATTTACCACCGAAACACCAGCAGCTGCTCTATACCCCACCATTGGAGGCCACCCACCGGGGAGATCCACCAATGTAAACTCTGTCAGCACACAACCACCTGACCCAAGCAATACAGAACCACATTTAAATACGTGGATCTTTCCCCGCCACAGATGAAGGCTGCTGGTGCTGCCATTGCAAATGTTAGCCACACTTATGTCATAGTAACAGCGGCTGACCGCAGCACAACCGCAATGATGGCAACAGAATGCGACGAGTTTGCATTCTCTTCGCTTTCGAAAGGGTTGCTTTGAAGACGAGGCCCAGCTCTGCGGCCGCTTGCAGTCAGCTGGCGTCTTCAGAGCAACTCTGGTGCGTCGAGACGGCGAGAAAATGGGAATAAGACTGAGTCAGTCTGCGACTGAATGGGGTCACTCTGACATCATATGCAATCTGTTTGTGATAATCTGCAAACCTGTTGTGTTCTACATTCATATTAACTGCTTACATTTGGAGTCTAGGCAGAACTTCATAGATTTGAAACAGAAATTGTTCCACAAATAGTGAAATAGTTGCTTCATGACAGTGATTTGATTGCAAAATGACATGGGTGCTCAGCAACCTTATTTTATATAGGAAAATGCCTGGAATACAACTAGCTGGCAAAGAGATACATCACAAACCAGTCACGCTCATTGGCGCAGACTGCGTCTGACTGATTGCAACATGTTAGCAACCTTCTTAGCAAACCACCATCTGTCTGAGAGGGACTGACGTCAGTCCAAGTTAGACTGCGATTGTTTGAAGACAAGTTGCACCCCACCAGGCAACCTGTGCAATCACCTTTCCATTTAAAAGGCTGTGGGTGCTGCACGCTCCACCTCTGAATGACCAGATACTTACAGTCAGTCACTGAAAGCAAAAAAAATCAATGCACTCACCAAGTAACCACAAAATATTCCTAGAAGCAAGAATGTTGCCATCTTATTTTTACTCCAGTGTGACTGAGTGGTTAACAAGTGAATGTGGCCTCATGTGTATACAGTGTTATATATACACATTCCAACAGCCTATCCAAAAAGATTTGGTTATTGAAGCATGTGATTAATAGTTTTAAATGGCTCTTATATAGACATCTATAAACTTGTCTGTTTTAATCATTCTCGATTTTTACTCTTTCCTCAGTGTTTTCTTACTTTCAGAATAATCAGTTGGTGTAATTTGTCTGATTTTTTTTCATATTTTTAGACCAAGCAGTTGTATTTTTTCCTCTGTGTAATCAGCTGGAAAATTAGCTGCCAGGAACGCCGCTATCCGCCACCCTAGTCACCCATAAAGCTCCACGATAATTTAATACTATTTGCAGTTAGAAAACACTACAAGTCTGAGCCTTGGTCATGATGTTTATTGACCTAAGAAACAGTCGGATCTGATTTTGGGATTGTTAACATTTAGTTAGGACTCCAGCATGCAATACTGATTTTCTTTTCTCTCCTCCATCTCTCCTTGCTACATCCTTTTCCCATATTTCCTCTCTAACCCCTCCCTACCTCCATGTCCTCCCTGAAAAAACCCACTCTTCATGCTCTTCTCCTGCTTCCCGCAGATCGCTCAGGCCTGACCTGTACGGAAAAGATCGAGAAGTGCCAGGAGACGTACCTGCTGGCGTTCGAGCACTACATCAACTACCGCAAGCACAACATTCCCCACTTCTGGCCGAAGCTTCTGATGAAGGTGACAGACCTGCGGATGATCGGGGCGTGCCACGCGAGTCGCTTCCTTCACATGAAGGTGGAGTGTCCCAACGAACTCTTCCCCCCGCTCTTCCTAGAGGTCTTCGAGGACCAGGAGGTGTGAGACGCACTTGTCGCCGTGCAAAAGGAAGAGAACGTTGGAGCAAAATGGAAGATGGGTTAGTCCATCGTCTTTGTAGGGGAAGAATGGAGGGAGAATCCTCTGGGCAGGAATCTGCATTTCTCTGAAATCACATTCACTGTATGTGGTTTTCAAACTGGAAACAAGAATATCAGAAACAACACACCAGCAACAGGAGAGTGAAACAAGCAGAGGATTTTGTTTTGTGAACCCCTCTTCTCCACCTCTTCCTCCTCCTTATACCAACCCCTGTTTTAAAATCTATGTGGGGGCCCTTCTGTCTGAGCATGATGTCTTATCTAGTAAGAGTTGTAGCCATTTGCCAAGACACAAACACACACACACACACAAACATGCACACACACACAGCCTGTTCCACCTCAGTTCTTCAGGGCAGCACTCTTTGCAGGGTCAGTTTCCTCTCCTTGGTTTTTCTGTAGTGGTCACAGAGTCACACTTGTCTTGAAGCCCATGTTTCCAGCATCAAAGCTGGCCAGCACCTCTCAGTATTATTTCTGAATAAGTGCTAAGGCATTGATTCAGAAGGTATGGACAGTACTGTCATATAATTACTCACAGTCACGCAGTCACCCACAATCAGCAGACGCTGCACATTAAAATTTCAGTAGATGTTGTTAATGTTTCCGTGGTGTGTAATGGCTGCGGTAAAGCAGAACAGCCGCACCGTTTATCAGTTACTTTACACAATCTGAGCCATGACGGCTGTTTTGGAGCTTATTCTTCTTCTTATATCCCTGTAAAACCGGTGCTATATTTATATAAGGCTACTCCAGTTTTATGAAATCGTGTTCTCTACCTTTGAAAAACATAGAGACCATGGCTCCATATCTACCTTCATTTTTTTGTCATTGGACCGGTTCCTGTGACATACAGCACACACACACACACACAAACACACGCACACACGAGCAGACTTGCCTTGTCATTGCGTATGCTGCTTGTGCCAGCAGCCTACCATCTTATGAATGACAAGTAAGCCCTTCTCTCTCTGAAGAGTTGCTGCATTGAAGGAAGGGAAGGAAGGAAAAAGGAAGGGGGAGGAGAAAGGGAGACACTTAGAGGGGGGAAAGGAGCAGGGAAAGAGAGAGAGGAATTACAAAGTAATGGCTGGACTGTAGATTGTGAGCCAGGGGTCAGAAGTAAATCTCCCACACCCAGCCTCTGAGGAGGTTCTGAATAGCAGCAAACACCAGCAAGACAGCAAAGCTCATCGCATACACACACTGTCTCTTCAGCTCTCTCTCACACACACACAGACACACACATGAAAACACACATCACCTCAGAGTAACGTGAATGCCTCATTTTACTGTATGCACTGCACGGCAGTGTTGATATACAGCCCTAACCTGCAGGGTTTGTACAGAGTCCTCTCCTCCCGGACTCAGCTCAGTGTGGCCCCTCCAGGCTTCCATACACATTTGCCTTCTGCTTTATTGTTTGTTTCTTTGCTTGTTTTTGTTTTCTTTATTTTACCATGGGCGTCACTGAGAGCAGGCAAATGCCAAGAAGGCTAACATTTACCTCAAAGTGGACACACCCCTAGGCTGGGGCAGCGTTACTGCCCCTGTGGTGTCAGGCACTACCTCACCTCTGTGGACACAGGGCAGCTGCCCACAGCCTACACACAGACATACACCATTTGAGTTGGCGCATGTGTAGAATGATACAAAGATGTGCATAGTTTTCTTTTTTCTTTTTTTGTAGGTGCGCACTTGTAGTCATGGAAAGACGAAACACTCGCAGAATACACACACACACACACACACACACACACACACACACACAGCCACACACATCCTCAGTGCTATCACTTGGTTCAAATGAAATACCACTGAAGACAGGAGGGCCAACCATCCCCCTGGAAGGTTTTACCCCCACCCCCACCCTCCAGGGAATGGTACCCATCACATTTGGGTTTTCTCCTTTAATTTTTATTTTTTTTGTTAAATGGGACCAAGTGTCATCTTTTGGAATTTGGATTTACCCATTTCTGTAAAGACAGAAACCGACTCACAGGAGCAACGAAGGACAGCGTGGAGGTGCGGCCCAGCTGACACCCATCAAAGCAAAAGCAGCAAGAGGAACGATTACGCAGAGTTACTGCAATCCCAAGGCAGCCACGCCCATTGAATTAGCGTTCAAAGAAAGGGCAATTCCCATCTGCATCGTGATGACGTTCCGTGGTACACTTATGATCGCTGCCACTGGAGCTTTCTGTCATGCATGTGTTGGCATTGTGTGACATAAAAAAGATGGAGTGAACCCTCCTCACAGGCAACACAACTGCACTTCTAGCTTCCCAAACACTTCCTACTATAGGAGTAATATTTCACATCAAATATCATCAGATATCATAAGTTTACCCAGCAAATGACCATGTGTTTGATTTGATTTTAAAAGCCCACTCTGTTCAATCCAATTCCGGGGCCAAGCCGAATCTGACTGGGTTGAACAAAATCATACTAGTTCATACTGGGCACATTTGCAGGATGGGTTATCTGCACCCCTGGAGAACCTGAGCTGAGGAACATGCGGCAAACGACACAGATGGCCTCACCGCCTCGGAAGTCGGAGCGAAGCTGGGAGGAGAGAGGAACTGAAAGACCATCTTTGGGCCCAATGGTAGAGTCTTCCTCAAGCACATCACCATCTCTAGAGAGCCATTCCCCTCTTCTTGCCTACCCTCCACTTTTCCAGCCCATGATATTGCCCTTTCTGGAGCCTAGCTCAAGTCTAATTGCTCCCCACCATTATGATGACAGAGCCCACTCGGCCAGGCTGGTGGGAGTTTTTGCACTAATGCAACATAAAGTTTAATCAGCTCTCACTGTTGGCTCAGTTTCCCCAACTAAAACTGACCACAAATGGGTATCCCAAGCTGCTCTGTGTAACAGGGCCTTTGCAGTGGGCTCAGCCCCAAACCTGTCCTGTTGTCAGTATTACACCAGTAGAATCCAAGCAGCCCAAAAGCACTAGGGAGAGATCCCTGCATAGGAGCGCTGGGAAATATGTAACACTTTCTCCTTATCCCTGCAGTACTCATAGTAGAGTCCACTCAAATTTCACATTCAGCCCTCCTCTGAACACCTAAAATCCTCTCCTTTTCCCAAAGCACCCTGGCTGTGCAGTCACCACTGAGCAGCTCACGCCCAGTTATATTCAGAATCGTTCACAGCAAACAGGATCCGGGCCTCTCCCTTGTGAGACAAGGCTGGCCACAACCGCCCTTTTAGATGGTGCCACCAACTGAATGTGAACAGCAAAGCAGCAGGGACGAGAGACTTGAGCGTGTGAATGTGTAGATGTAAGAGAAGAAGGAAGTGTGGGACAGGAAACAAACAAAAAGCTGAGGGCCTCAGCCCTCACTGCCATCTTTGACATGGGTGAGAGAGGGTGATGCGGCTCGCTGCAGAGACGATATCGTCAAACACACGGGGGAAGGGCGGATGTCCCCTTCAGCTCCCGCTCAACCCCACATAAACCCCCGCTCCCGTGCCGGCTGACGACCCCCAAGTGCCCTCCCTCTGAAAGGATAACCTCCAACGTTCAGATCGTGAGGATCAGGAAGACAGATCCCGCATTCCCGAGATTCAGGTTTGGGATTCCAACACGTCTTTGTAAAAGAACTGAAACGAAATTGATGTCCTTTGTTGTCGTGAGCTGACTGGGTATGTGTGTGTGACAGTAGGGGTTACAATGCTGCTTTTACCTCCTGAGTCTGATGTAGATTAAGAAAACAAAAAGATATATGAAAGGATTTTACATCCATAAAACGTATGGAAAAAAAAAAAGATGACTTTTTAAAAAAAAAAGGACTCCTGAACAAAATTATTGGAGATTTTTTTTTATCATTGTTTTCTTATATTTCTGTTTGTTTTTGATGCTTCAACTGCTCTGTGTAAAAGAGAAACAAAACAGCTGTTGTCACTTTTTGACCATGTGTGCAGTGTAACATAGAAAATATTTCACTTCTTTTTCACGTCTATAGTTTGTGTTTGTAAGCCAACTGATCTGTTTGTGTGTCTGTCCAGTCGTCCGTCCCCTTTTATCAGGAGGAATTTACAACCAACAAAAACAGGAATTTCTTTTTTATATTTTGTTCCTTTTTTTAATGAAATTGAATCTTTGGAGGAAATAAAAAAAAAAAAAACAAATAGAAAAAATAATGCAACATTAACTGAAAATCCCAAAAAAAAAAAGAAAGAAAGAAAAAAAACTGAAACACAATCTTGTCATACCTCACACAACACAAAACTCAAAGGAACTTGGGAGGAGTCATATTTTGCAGGCACATGTGAAAGTTCAGAGATGCATATATAGATTTAAAAAAATGTACATGTTGAGATAATATGTGCTTTTGTGTACGCATCAGTGTAAGTTACAAAAGGACTCTTCCCTCAAGCTTTGGTGCCCTCTACTCATTGATTTGGTTCTCGAATGACGGGAGATGAAACCTAAACACGAGAAAATGTTGAGACGTTAGAAACAGTCTGCCAATGCGAGCACTTCTCCGCCTTAACGGCACAGTCTTTAGACAGGAAACCTAAAATGTGAACGGCCCAGAGACTGAGGGATTCTGACTTCTGTAATGGCTGAGTGTTTTATGGAATTGAATGTAGCTGACAGGAGGGGGCTGGACCTGAGCCCGGCACCCACAACCTAACTTCCACACACCAGCAAGAAAGGATAGAGGTGTCACATAGACGTTACAAAACAACCAACAAAACTGAGAATATATATTGCCCGTCTGCAAGGTGCAATACTATGTTATGTATTTTTGTATGTTTTCTGCTTTGATTTTTATTTCATTTACAGTTTATTTTGGCCATAACCAAGGATGTAAATACAAAAACATACAACACTCGAAGATTCATTGTAAAAAAAAAAAAAAAAAAGTAAATTTAGCCGCTCCATCCCATTGTCATGCAAGTGGATAAAAGTAAAAAAGCAAAATAATGCATAATGCTTGTTACATTTTTTTATGTGTGCACCCTCTCACATGTGCATGCAGATCCATATTCAGAAGTGCCCTGTGACATTAATCATGAGCCCTGTGCCTCCTGTTGTTTGCAAAGAGATCGATGCATACCCCTCATGTTCTCACGCTTCACATGAACGACTACAATTTAGTGTGTGAGTGTGTGTTTGCCTATGTGATCAGTCAGCTTTTCCAAACTATTGATGTGAGTGTTGCAGCAACTGCAGTAGGTAGCAGCGGGGGGGTTTTCTTAAAGAGATGCTTCACCCCAAAGTCAGATCTACACATTTTTTTTCCTCTGGCCTGCAGCAACTAGGTTCTCAAAGTGTGCTCCAGTGGCTCTTAGTGACATCACTGGGGGCCAAAGGAAAGAATCCCGTACTGTGGATTTCATTCATTTTAGTTCAAAATCAGAATTAAAAGAACAAATACAGGGCAGGAGTACGATTTTTAAAAATCTAAAGATGATAACTAGCGCTGCAGGCTGAAAGAGAAATGTGTTCATTTGATTTTGGGTGAACTACTGAGTATAGTGGGAGGAGGGAGCAGGTTATTATTTGGCATTAATGCCAGCAAAAATAGCTGCTTAACATCCACATCATAGTTGTTAAAGTCTAAAACGGATCTCTCCGTTTGTCCACCGTCCCAGTGCCCCAATAAGCCAGCCTGAAAATACTGAATCAGATCTGCCAGTGAGGATCAATGGACTAGTTAACAACAAGCACTCGAGGCCT
>JAMQGT020004887.1:0-34797 GCA_024447675.2 Pterophyllum scalare | reverse complement strand
GAAAATATTACCTGAAGAGAGCTGCAGTGAGTTTTGTGTAATCAAGATGCAAAGATATTTTAACTTTGGTAAAATCATAACTGTTTCAAACATGGGGAGTGCTCATTGGTTTTAGAACATGAAAAGAAAACACCATGAAGACACCAAAATAAAAAAGGCCGGTGAAAGAAATGCTGAGTGAGACTGTGCTGAGTTACAGAAGCTAGTGGAACAGAGGCTTGTCCAGATGGGACATCATAGCTTCTGCACTCTTTTGAACTTTTTTGTTAACTTGTCTCCGTACTCTGTCACCTCAAAGTAGGGGATGGTGTATATAAAGGGCTAAAAACCTTACATTTTTAATCTAATGCAGATGGAAAAGAGAATGCATTTTTACCTCCTAGTTTTAGAGCTAATCCTCAAGGCTTAATGATTGCAATTTATATTTGCAAAGCATAGTGAATTGATCTTGTATTGGAAAAAACAAAATAGTTTTTTTTTTGCCACACTTGTCGGTATGTATGTCTCAAGTTTGCAATTGTTCCCTCATTTTGCCCCTTTCTCTTTCAGCTGTGCACCAACATCAGTGCCTACATGCTTGCTGACATGGCTCATATCAGTGGCCTGGTGGCAGCCAGAAGCTATCCCCTCGCCCTTTGAACATGCTGACCTGGTCACTTCCACCACACACAAGTCACTGCGCGGAGCAAGGTAAGCACATACTGTAAGAGACACAGGTGGGGACAAAAATGAAATTACTGAGGAGGAAACCTTGTTTGGACTTTTGAGAATAGTAAAAATGGCGAAAGTGCTTTGTCAGTAAGAGATTCTGTTCTGTCCAGGGCTGGCCTCATCTTCTATCGGAAGGGCGTTCGCTCAGTTGACAAGAAGGGAAAGGAAATCATGTACGACCTTGAGGACAAGGTCAACTTTTCTATCTTTCCTTCCCTGCAGGGTGGACCCCATAACCATGCCATTGCTGGTGTAGCAGTGGCACTCAAACAGGTCTGCACAACACACAAATGCCTAACTGCAAACTTGGATCTCTTGGTGTGGCAGCTGGTTTTGTTTCTGAATACGAACTGGTTGGTAACCGTTGAAAAAGAATCTTTTAGCTGCTTTACTTTGAAACGTGTTGCTTAAACTTCATTTTGCAGAGGGAAAGTAATCAGTATTTCTGTCATGAGATGCATATAAAATTGAATTGAGTTAATAAAACCTTTAGACATAATGCATTTACATCATAGGCAATTTCTTGATGTCTGTATCTATTTTTTGACAGCCAAATGAGAAGGCTAACTTACTGTATGCTTTTGGGTCTGTGTGTTTCCAGGCACAGTCTCCCATCTTCAAGGAGTATATTGACCAGGTGATAAGGAATGCCAAGGCTATGGCTGCTGCTCTTCTCAGCAAAGGCTACACCCTGGTATCAGGTAATCTAGTGTGTATTTACGCACTTTTTCATTTTCCAAGATACAAACTCAGCAAACTGCATTTAACACTGAAAATCCACATAAAATGCCCTGTACCGAAATGCAAATTACGCAGCGGGGAAAAAAAAAACACAAATCCATTTAAATTCATGATGTGCAAATAGGCTAATGTCACTGTGCCTGCCTTGTCAGTCAAGAAAATAAAATCAGATGAAAGTGGTCACTTGCAGTTGTGAGCAAATGCTTGAGTCTTGTACTGCATTTAATACGCTGGCCTCAGCTCTTTTTTGATATATAGCCTTCAATTGATACCCCCCCACAAAAAAAAATACAGACTTCTCCTGTGCTTACTCTGCAGTGTGTACATATACCTTTTTTAATCCCGTCATAGATGTTTTAGCAAAAGAACTGGAAAGAATGGAAGACCGCGACAGTCAAACACTTATTTAGTAGTTATACAAAGCATATCCACATCAAATTGGCACGTTTGGATATGTAATGTTTGGATAACTGTTAAAATCTCTGAGAACTGGAAATACAGTTCAGTTAGTTAATAGCTTCCAGTTGCATTTGTCAATAGAAAGCTAGAACAAGTTAATCAGATCTAATTACTAGAAGGTACACTGTATCACATAGTCGAAGCTAATGGACAGCAGGTCAGGTTGTTCTTTTTCGGACTGATTTTTGAGATTTACATTTTAGATTTCTCTGTTTTAATGGCCCACCGCCATAAAAATTAAACCGTAAATAATTATAAATGGCAATTCTAGTGTACTAAAACAACATGATGCCTCCTAGAGAGGCCTAGAATTGAGAGTTGCACATGGGCCTTGATAGGCTGGTTTTCATCATGTTTGATTATTAAAAGTAGTGCTGTGGGGAACTGTATGCTGGAATTGAATATTGGTGTTAAATGCTGCTGCACCAGTATAGAAGCCTTCTTTCCCATGCTCAACAAATTTCTGGGCTAACAAGAGTATCTGTGAGCCCAGGCTCGGTAAGCTAACTGACAGGTTATTTTATAGCGACTGTTTTCTCAACTCATTTGTTCATGTAGAGGCTGCAAAACATCTTCTAAAATCTTAAATGAATTTCACAAATTCGTGATTTCACAAATGAAGGATTTCTTTTATTTCATACTGCTTCATTTAGGTTTCCAGCATCTCTGGTTTTGTTTGATTTGAAATAGGAAAAAAATCCAAACTAGGTGATTTTCTGTTCTGTTTTACAACAAGCGCACATATTTGCACAAGAATATGCCAGTAATCACCAGGGTAACACAACTGGGTTACAAGATTAGTTGTAACATGTCCATACCAACACAGCGTTACTGAAATCGACAACAGATTATCCTGTTTCCTGAGGAGTCAAATTTGGCTATGACTTACTCATGTTTCTAAAGAAAGCAGCATTATCAGGTACATCCCATTGATACTCTGAACACATAATCATCCACGCATTTCCTAAATAACAGCAATTTAGTGATTCCTTACCTCAAAAAACAAAAAAAAAAAAACTATTTTCAGAGACTCAGTTATTCAGCAGCTTGGATTATTGTGGGGTTTTTTTGGTTTATTGTGTCTAGAATAAAGATATTTATAATACCTTTGGTGGTTGTCACTGTTATTTTGGTTAGACTTTAACATGTTCTGCTTAAATTATGCATTTCGACTGCCTGTATCCCAAGAAAATGTGCAACTACTCCGGTGAAAGCTAACAGGGATCCAAATAAATGATCTATTTGTCACTTTCGTACTTTATTCTCAGTAAATGAACAAAATCTAATTTGGCTTTTTTGGTCTAATGTGGTAAAATGTATAAATAGCATATATCAGGTAAGCACATAAAAGAGGGGAAGATGTCAAGCAATACTCTCTTATGCTAAATCTAAAAACTGTATTTCATGCGTGGGTGTGACAAGGTGGTGTGATCAAATGCTTCAAAGTGAGGATGTGCGTCTACAAAACGTCATACTTTCCTCCCCCTTATTAAAAATTCCTGATGTTCCAGGTGGGACCGACACCCACCTGGTCCTTGTGGACCTGCGGCCTAAGGGTATTGATGGGGCTCGGGCTGAGAGGCTGCTGGAGCTTGTGTCAATCACCGCCAATAAGAATACCTGCCCTGGGGACAAGAGTGCCCTGACTCCTGGTGGCCTCAGGCTAGGTGAGAAGCAGCTTCACATCACACTGTGTTTGGCTGGACACACACGGGGCAGTCATACTTATTAAGGATCAGACACAGTATTAAAAATGTGCCTCTTTTTATGTTCAATAAGTTTTAAATCTTAAAAGAAACTCTGCACCTTCCGTGCCTAATGTGCTGATCAGTTGTTCAGTAGTGTTATAAAGTTTTTATTTATTTATTTTTGTCAGATTTACTTTGCATTCACCGTCCTCTTCAATTAATCTGTGTTGCTTTTTAAAAAAATGTAGTTCTGCATATGGAAATTAGTCAGCCACAAATTAAGCCACAAGCACTGAGCTGTTCATGATTAATTAAACTTGTTTGGATTTTTAATCATCTTCCAGGAAGTTCAAGAGCTTCTCATCTATACTACCTCATTTTTAGCATTATCTTAAGGCAATATCTTTTACCTGTAATCCAATGCTCTGCACTTATTACCTTCTCTTTTGGCCTGCCATCAGTATCTGTGTGGTTTTGACACATCTTGAGCCTGTATGGATTAATTACTAAAATTTCACGAAGCCCTGAGGCTCTCCTATTTTTTTTTTTTTTTTTAAAGACCATATGGACAAATTAGAAAAGAATCAAGAACTGGAATAAAAAAATAAATAAAAATAAAAAAAAACTATACCGGAAAAGCACAAAAGGAAGTATATTACTTGTATTTCATGAGTGATGTGCTCTTCTCTGTCAGGTGCTCCAGCCTTGACCTCGAGACAGTTCAAAGAAGCCGACTTTGTTCAAGTTGTCGAGTTCATGGATGAGGGTTTCCATATTGCGCTGGATGTCAAGCAAAAGACAGGTGAGCCTAGTGTGAGGAAGGAGGCTGATTAATCTGTAATTCAGTGGATTCCTAAAATGTGTTTAAATTCTTTTTGTCCAAAGCACACTTTGAAACTATTCGTTATTAATTGTAATAACTTGTGTGAATTTACAAAGTAAAATATAGTGTACGGTCTGTAAAACTGCTGAATGAGGGAACACAAAATGCAAAGGTTGCAAAGCAAGGGAAGCTAAAAATAAACACGAGCCTTTCTCCATTCTCTTTTTCTGCTATTGTTTGCAGGAAAGCTCCAGGACTTCAAGAACTTCCTTCTCCAGGACCCAGAAACGGTGGCTCGCATCGCAGATCTGCGCCACCGTGTTGAAGCTTTTGCCAGGCCCTTTCCCATGCCAGGGTTCACCGACCATTAGCCTATCCACTGTGGAGTCACAGGGCTGTCACAGCCAGATGGCAGAAAGCCAGCTGGGCAAAAGTGTGCATGGAGAAAAATGTAATGCTAGTGAAATGTGGCTGGTGCTTGTGAATTGAGATGACTTGAGTTCACTTTTTCCAATCAGCGATGGGGAAACAATTTTTATACCATTTTGCAGTCGTGAGTCGGACTGTTTGGGTAAAAGCATAGCTTCCATGTTGAGTTAAAGAACCAATCAAATGTGACAGATTTTCTAGAGCAGAACAACACATTTTCTATTGTATATGTGAAGATTTTCTTCTCCACACCATTTCTTAAAAAACTGTGTGCAGAAGGGGAAAAAGTGGCATGTCTAATGAAACAATAACCAACAGTCAGTGTCACGGTCTCTGTGACTTGGTAAGTGCATAATTAGTTACTTTAATAAGATGCACAGTCTTAATTCATTGAAGAGTCTTAACTAATATCACTAATGTCATTTAAAGGTGAGTGGGTGTGTTAGCCTTTTTTTTTTCTTTCCAGAAAAGGATGCACACTGGAAACTGGTTTGATCAGTTCAAGATGGATTTAAACAAAAATCAGCTTTACAGTAGAAAGTAGAATTTAACCGAGGGAGTTGTCTTCTTTTGGGACCTCAGTTATTGCATTGTTTCTTCAAGCATATCATAGATGTCAGCTTAAGATTTTGCTATATTTTATTATGTGAAAATAGCTATAAATAACAAAATGGAATAGTAAAAAGCATTCCTTATCAAGTCCTACTTTTGGTGTGTTTACAAAGAAGTCTCTTTTCTATATATTATTTAAAAAGTATTAACTGTAATTGCCACTATGTCATCTCAGTCTGAAGGATTACAATACCATCCTCCTTTGTTATGGAACAAGAAGGACACTGTACTCCCGATAAGTGTCTTTCCTTTTTCCCAGTGTAACGTTCTGTGATGGAAACTGAAAAATAGAACATCAAGCTCCTTCGTGGAATACTTTGTTGCGTATCTGGTTCAAGGCGTGGTACTGTCCTCACTGTCACAGTGAGGAAACGAGATGTCTTGTTGAACAATTGAGAACTAGGTGTTAGAAATTGCATGCTACTTTCTTACTTTGCACAACCACATGGTTTGAACAAATGCAAATAAATGATCCACATCACAGCTTTGCCACAATATATTTTACTACAGCGGTCATAAGATCTGTTGGCAACTGCTGCATACAAAGGTTTGAACTAACCGTTTACGTCACATTTGTATTAATTTTATTAGCAAAGTTCTAATAAAGTCCAGAAATGAAAATATAGTCTGTGTTGAGTGATTGTGCCATTGGATTCGATTGGATTATTTTACATATTTGTCGTTTTTTGTCACAATAGAAAATCTTCAGGTGTGGGAAACTAATTCTGTAAAAATGTTAATCATAATGGGAGAGATGTGGATGGAGATGTTTGTATGATATAGAAAAAAAAATCAGTTCTATTTCTCAAGGAAATAACTTTTTACATACTGTTTTACATTTAAAAATGTTCATAAAATGAAAACAAAGCACTTTTCCCCCCAAATAAAACCTTTTGACTTTAAATGTATGGGTAGCTGGAGTTTCCAGTTTGGCTGTTTGGTTAGTTTTCTACTCCGTGCAGGAACACTTTGCTATTACTGCATTGAACCCCTCCTTTCAGAACTGCCTTAATTCATTGCTGCACAGATTCAATAACTTGCTGGAAACATTCCTCAGAGATTTTCACACAGTTGTTGCACATTTGTTGGCCGCAAATCTCCCATTCCACCACATCACAAAGGTGCTCTATTTGATTCAATTCTAGTGACTGTGGAGGCTATTTGAGTACAGTGAACTCATTGTAATGTTTAAGAAACCAGTTTGAGATTGTTCAGGCTTTGTCACATGGAGCGTTATCCTGCTAGAAGCAGCCACTGGAAGATGGGCACACTGTGGACATGGTCAGCAGGAATAATCAGGCAGGCTGTGCCATTACTCAAATGGTACTAAGGGACCCCAAGTATGCCAGGAAAATATCTCCATACCATTACACCAGCAGGAACAGCCCAAACTGTTGATACAGGGAAGGATTATATGACAAAGTCTGGCCCTAACCTCTATCAGACTCATCAGACCAGACCATTTTTTCTATCTTCTGTTGTCTAATTTTGGTGGCCCTATGTGAATTGTAAATTCAGTTTCCTGTTTTCAGCTGTCTGAAGTAGTGATGGGAAGTTCGGCTCTTTTCAGAGAGCTGGCTCTTTGGGCTCGGCTCTCGAAGAAGAGCCGGCTCTTTCGGCTCCCAGACGGCACTTTACTTGCTATCATTTGTAGCCTCATATTTTAGCCTAAATAAGCAAAAAAAATTAATGGTTTGTGTGCTGAGAAGCCCTTTTGCCTTCAGTCTTTTTATGATTATTATGAATATTTATGATTATTTTGCTTCTGTTGCAGTAGGACAGGTTATAGTTGCAGTTTTGGGGAGGGCAGTGGATGCCGCAACAGTTGGTGCTGGTTTGGTACCAGACTCACCAGGGCTGGTAGACGGAGACCTATCTTGGCCTCTGTCCTCCAACTGCACCAAGGGATGGACAGTTCTTATGTCGGTGCAGGTTTGTGGTGGAACCTGCTCTCACTGTAATTTTCAATTTGCAATGATGGCACTCTGCTCTGCTATTTCCAGTTTCCTTAAATTGCAGCCAAATGCTGCTTCTTTAACGTGTATCAACCATATTCACGTGTTTTTGCACCGCTGTCTCCCGCGGTCTTGCTGTCTGTACCTGGACTACACCCACGCACAGTGGAACATCTATCTCCCCCTCTGTTTTAACATAATGGTATAATCCCATGTCCCCCTGTGTGATTGGCTGCATAATGTGCCCATCAGTTCTGCCTCTGTCCTCAGGTTTGTGAGCAGAGCTAATGAGACCTTGGTGAGTCGGCTCTTCTGATTCACTACCAAGCATCGGCTCTTAGAGCCGGCTCTTTTGCGAACGACACATAACTAGTCTGAAGTAGCGCTCACATGTTCTGCTGCTGCTGTAGCCCATCTGCTTCAAGGTTCAGAGATGTTCTTCTGCATACTTTCGAGGTTATTTGAGTTTCTGTTGCCCTCCTATTAACATCAAGAAGACGCTCACTGGATATGTTCTGTTCTGGACCACTCTGTAAATCCAGGAGATGGTGGTGTTGAAAAACCCTAGTAGGTCAGCACCAAGAACCATTTCACATTCTTAAGTCACATAAACCACCTTTCTTCAGTCTGATGCTCGGTTTGAACCAAAGCAGATCGTCTTGACCATATCTACATGCCTAATGCATTCAGTTGCTGTCATGTGATTGGCTAACTAGATATTTGCACTGATATGCAGTTGAATAGGTGTACCTAACACAGTGGCGAGCGAGTATAGCTGCAATTTGCTAAAAGGGCTTTTTTTGTTTTCAGGCATTCCTTCCGAATTTTGTACCCTGTGACCTTCAGAGCTGGTTTCTTCACGTGACTCTGTTTTTGCCCCGACATAGGGCAAACGTGCCTGTTACGCCCCGCCCACTGTTCGGCTGTTCAAATAGCTGCTACCTGCTTAGCAATGGCTATCAACGGCTGCCACCTCACTTACCATGAAAGTAAACAAACGTACCAAAAGTTTTTGTTTTTCTGTTTGTTTTTTAATTTAAACATTAATATTTTTGGTTTCTTATTGCTTTCACAAGCTGCTATTGAAATCGTTTTCCTTGCTCCCTTCCTCCAAATGGGGGGAGTGGCAGTGGACGATTCCTGCCTTTCCCGCTCTGTCCAAAGGCTTTATCTGCTGAATGTCAGGTAGCTGCATCCGCAGGTATGTCTTTGTTTACTGCTTGTGCTAATATGCCCACCAGGAGCTGAAGTGTTGACTCTGTTCTTATATACTGTCTTATATTGTAACATCCAGCCACTGTATGCATTTGAATCCATATCAATTTTTTAAAACTTCCGCATGCGATTGTTTTCTTATGCTGAACTGTTTGCTCTCAGTATGATGAGGTTACCTAGTTTACATACAGTAAAATGGCATTTGGGACTTTTTTTTTTTTTAGTATGAGTGTGGGGCTTAGTTGTGTGGCATTTCCCCACAGACAGGGTGCAGTTGTTGTTTTTGGAGGTTTGCTGTAGGCTTGCTATCGGTGTCAGAAAATATTGTTAGATAACTTTAGGCATATAAAGGTGAATTTTGAATGCACACATTCAGTTAATTTCAGGAGTACATAAGAAAAAAAATCAGCTGAAGCAGTGTTCATTCAGCCTCTGCCACTGCCGACCTTTAGGTTATCAGTGTACAGCTGTTTTTCTCATGCTTATCATTGCCACATCTATGAAGACCTTTTTATTGTAATTTTAGCATGCATTAATTAATAATTACCTGTGGCGGTGTTTAGATGCGCCCGACTCTGCACAGCTTTGAACTAGTCGTCTTGTGCTGGGGAATCATCACAGGCCATTTGGCCCTGCAGAATTTTACAGCAGTACATTTAAGCTGGCTCCAGGCACCGTACTTTTTGTGGAGGAGTCTCTTGTTTGCATGAACATGTGCTGAGCCAGGTCCTGCTTACAGGACTGACAAAGTCAGAGTTCTAGATGTTTCAGTTTATGAGTATATGCTCGTTAAATATGTGTGCATTTACACCTCTGAGCACGAGGTGGCGCATTCAACTTTGTTTCAATGCTGAACTAGAAAGACTTTTTTTTTAACCTGACTTATGTAAAATGGGTTTTGCCTAGGGTACGTTTAGTAATTTATGTCATATTTTCCTTTAGTTTGAATCTAATGGTATCAGTTGAATATGCAGGAATATGCAAGCTAAACAATTTGAGATATTGCTTATTGAAAGACCTGAACATTTTATTATATATCAGCCAGCCACAACAATAAAACCACTGACAGGTGAAATGAGTAGCATTGATTATTGTGTGATAATGGTATCTCTTTAGAGGTGGGATGATCTGATGAATCAAGCTTGTGTGTGTGTGTGTGTGAGAGAGAGAGAAAAAGATGGCTGGAAGAAGCTCTGGGTTTGATATTCTGCTGGGAAGCCTTGGCTCTCGGCAGTTATGCTGATACATGGACCCCATACACACTTCACTATTCTCAGATTTCCTTGGTCTATTTTAGTATGAAAATGTTCCCTGTTATGCTTCAAAAACTGCAGTTATGGTTTGAGGAACATGATATGGGACAAAGGCATTGCCTCCAAATTCCTAAGGTCTCAACTAAACTGAGAAGCATCAGAGAAATAAATTTGCAGGACTTAAGGAAGTAGGTAATGTCACTATCTTCTTCTTCAGAAGCCTATTCTGCAAGCAAAAAGCAGACCTGCTCAATATTAGGCAGGTGGTTTTAATAATGTAGCTCATCTATGTAGATAAAAAAAAAAAAAGCCATATTGACTCATAACCCATCGGTGGCCATTTTTAGTACAACAATCTGTACCAGTACCTGACCTGGTATGAATGAAAGTGGTTCCATGTGATATTTGTGATGGTGTGAAAGACATTATGCGACTCTATTCTTTAAATGTTGTCTCCAGGGACAAAACAGCAATACGGCAATATGTTATATCAGTTTCTAGTGCAATACATTATTAATACTTTGGTTCCCAGTACAGGGTTTTTCCTGTTTCAGAATGGATCTTAAGGTTCAGTAACCATGTCACTGCATGTGGCAAAGGCAAGCAGTCTGGTTGAGGATTATTATTTTTAACAAAATTTGAATTGGGAGGGGATTTTCCTTTAGGAGTGGCTAAAAACATGGAAACCTTGAAATAGCTTTATCAGGTTTCTTATATATATAATAATAATAATAATAAGAAACATTAAATACTGATAATAGACACAATCTGCCACTATAGTCTGAGCAGCTGTGGCTCAGGTGGTACATTGGGTGGTCTACAATTAAGAGGGTACTTGGGCAAAATACTAAACCCAGAATTGCCCCTGATGCATCATGAGTGTGTCCATGCTAGTTAGAAAACACTTAAAGGTGCAGAATAAAGTGCTGTATGAATGTGTGTTTGTGAATGGGTGACTGTGGCTCACAGTTGTGGTCGTAAGTTTACATACACTCGTCACAGATTTGAATGTCATGGTAATTTGGGGCTTTTAATGAGTTCTTTGAACTGTTCTTTTTCCAGGGTGGAATGATTGTACAGCATACATCTTGTCGTTAAAATAAGAATTTATTTTGGATTTTCTCTAATGCACAGCGGGTTCAAATTATGCATACAGGCTCAAATATATGCACACACCCCCAGTAATATGGATTTTTGCTGAACGTCTTACGTAATGCGGCTTGTTCTTAATCCCGTGCAGGAGTTATCATAACATTTGCAGTCTGTAGAAGCACAACAGAGGAGTGATATCTTTTACCAGCGGAACGGATCGTAAAATCACTCCGTAAAAGGAATGAGTTCACGAGCAAGAAAAAGTGCTCTTCAGTTGTAATTGTCATAATCTTACACAGTATTACCCATCTGGTACATTTCCCTCATAATGTTGGTTGTATATCATAGCCTTAAAACTCCCTCTGATCTGCCCTCTGCTGTAAAAACAGAAGCACACACACACACACACACCCAGACACACATGCACACAGTTTAAAATGAAAAGATGATAAAATTTAATTCCCTCGGTAGCTGATCTGACAATAAATCATGTCCTTTTAATGAGGAGAGGGATAAATGACAGTGTCAGCAATTAATTAGAAATGCATCTTCAGCCTGTCGTGTGTTTGTGTGTGTGAGGGGAGTGAGAGAGAGAGAGAGAGAGAGACAGTGTGGATGCAGTTTGCACGAATGTACCTTTGTCACTTCAACACCTGTCATAATTAAACCCGGCAGAAGTTGATACGACCATAAAATGATCTAAATATAGACAGGAGGAGCCGTCTGTCGGGATGTAACGTGTTCCAAGTCATATTTATACAACCAAGCCACACTAATGCGTTGTAATTATTCCATGAGTGCTCCTCATAGTGTCAGAGGCATCACATCAGAGCGCTTGGGTGATGTCGGCCTGTACAGTAATCCTAATCCCACTCCTAATCCTTTCATACTACCTCACATGCTGCTGCCGCCACTGCTGTTAACCACAATGAAACGTGACCCTTCACTGAGTCAACTGCGCAAACAATGCAACATTTAACAATAATAAAACCAAAGTTCTGCATAGCCAGGTGTTTCTAATATATTTCTGGCTATCAATGGTAAAAGCAATTTTTGTAAAGAGGAAATCTGGCACAAAACCAACTGGACCCAATTAGAGCGTTACCAATTGAAGCTGCCTGCACCAAACAAACATGAGGCATGGAGCCGCATTTTAAAATCACCTGTGTATCTTTACCCCGAGTGTCCGACACACAAGTAAAAAACAACCTGCAGTCATTCTGATGAGATCTTTTTGATCAGTGCCGACTGCGACATGAGTGACAATTATAAGAGAATCATAGCTGTGGGTCACATCTGCTGGCTCCTTATAATATATATATTTTTTTCAGATGGCTTCACATCACCCAGCTCCATTGGCTCCTTCTATGAACTCTAGGATTTAGGATTTTACTGATCACTTAGAGCATATGGGTTTGACCCCAAGCTAAATGGGAAGAATGTTGATGCCTTTGAGCTAATTCGAAGCTTTAGGTCCTCAAGTTGTGCCCTTCTGGCTGTCTTAAGGATGTCTCTAAAGGTGGTTATGCTTTTGCCATCAGGGCCCCTAGATTTTGGAACAGCAGGCCGGAGGAAATGAAGCTGCATAGTCAGTGATCACTTCGATGTGATTCTTATTCTTGATTGATTTTTTTTATTTTCTTTGGATGAATGGTTTTCTCTCTATTGACTTTCTACTTTTTTTTCCTTCTGCTTCTGCCTCTTTCTTATTGCAGATTTTAATGCTATGGTATACTAACAACATCAAAGTAAAACGACATGTTCTGTTGTTAATCTATAGCCAATAATATTTAAAATGATGATGGGTCATTCCATATCAGTTAACCAAATTTCAGAAAAAATCCCAGCCTGACCATCACTGATTACTCTGAAAATATCCCAAGGTGATTATACACTTCTTAACAGAAAAACTGCCATATTTTAGCTTCCTACTGTTATTTTTTTCGCCAAAAATATTTTTGTGATGAAGTCAAGCCTTTTCTGAGCAGCATTTTCTGTGGAACCATTTTCAAATAGCTGTATCTAGAGAACTACTTAAGCTATGACATTCAAATTTTTAGACTAAATATCTGCTACCATAAGTTCAGGAATATGGAATTTAAAAAGTGTGGCTGAAGTTCAACATGAAATTCTGAGAACTTGAATTTCCTTGAAAATTTGATAGCATTGATCTGCACCACCAGGCCTGTAGAAAGAACAATTTCAAAGATAGGGGTTTGAAATCTGTAATACAGAGTTTCAGATATGAGATGTACTCTGTAGTATGAAATTACTCAAATCAGATTAACGATCTTTAAGATTTTTTTTGGGGGTGGGGCGGCTTCATGTATGTTCATGTGATATTCCAAAAAAAAAAAAAAGTCACATTTAGAAACTTAAGTTTAACTTTTCTAGAAAGATCTGGTATCTGGGAGCAACATATTCAAACTTTCTGGTAATATTCTGCCTCGCTTTCCCAAAAGGAATTTTTTTTAAACATTGATATTTTTTACAGGCAGCATCCATGGCCTCAGAGTGTATATTCTAATACTTGAAAATTGACAGATTTTGTGATAGAGAGCTTAAATTCCACGATGTGTCTCATGCATTAGGCTGAATTATGTATGAGTTATTACACAAGTACAGTCTTTAGCTGCAGAAATAAGGCAGCACAAAAACTGATGAAAATGCATTTTACCACTATTTTATTTCACTATTCTATGTCAAATCTTCGTGGTCAGGCTGGAAGCATTTGGTCAGTTGGTATAAATCCTGATTATAATGCAATGAAATGTATTATTAGTTTTTGACATATCATTGTGCACAGTGTCAGCTGGGGCTGAGCCTTGAAGCAAGGTAGACAATTACTGCGTTACAATGTAATGTCCTTTAAATGTAACGTCTGTTTGTGTGTCAGTGTAGGCAGTAATTGCTCTCTAAGTGAGCCACTTATACCTATTTTACACACACATTTTCTCCTTTTACCTTTACCTTAAGTAAACAATATTTTCCCAAACCTGCAGCAGGGAGCCAGTAATTGAAACCTGTTTTTGTTTGTTTTTTGTTTTCAACCTTGCTGCAGTGGAAGCTGTTCTCATTCCTAAAGCGATGAGGGATTCAAGGAGCCAGACTGCCAATGCAGCATAATTCTTTGTCCTGCTTTTCACACAGTGTGAGCTATTCTCACACACCGTATTATAAGTTGTTGCTGGCATATTCAGAATTTCATATAGGGATGATGTTACCTGTGCATTGTGATATTTTGGGTGGGATGTGCCATTGTCTGTCTTCTCTTTGCAGCTTTGTTCACAAGCAGCTCGAATGCGTTGTGGTTTTGTGATCCTATAAAGGTCAGCTCTGCATACTTCTCAATAACACATCATTATAGGCAATGTTCTTAAAGCACTGGAGACACTGGAATACAGAATCGTGTGTATGTGTCAGCAGCTGATATGTGTGAATGCAATGTCTCAAGTTTTAACTGTATTGGTTTCTTGAAATTAATATACACTACCCCAAAAATTTAAAGGAGCATTTTTTAACCAGAGTATAGCATCAATTTAGTTAAACTTCTGGGATATTGATCTGGTCAGTTAAGTAGCAGAGGGGGTTGTTAATCAGTTTCAGCTGCTTTGGTGTTAATGAAATTAACAGCAGATGCACTAGAGGGGCAGCAATGAGATAATGGTTTTCCAGGTGGAGGCCACTGACATTTTTTCCTACTCATCTTTTCTGACTTTTTGTTCAATAGTTTTGCATTTGACTACTGGTAGCATGAGGCAATACCTGAACCCTACAGAGGTTGCACACATAGTCCAACTCCTCCAGATGGCGCATCAATATATGCCATTGGTAAAAGGTTTGCTGTGTCTCCCAGTCTCAATAGGATGGAAGAGATTCCAGGAGACAGGTCGTTACTCTAGGAGAACTGGACAGGGCCATAGAAGGTCCTTAACCCTTCAGCAGGACTGGTATCCACTCCGTTGTGTGAAGAGGAACAGAGTGAGCACTGCCAGAGCCCTACAAAATGACCTCCACATGCCACTGGTTTGAATGTCTCTGACCAAAAAAATCAGAAACAGACTTCACGAGGGTGACCTGCTTGACCGGCTTGGGAGATTGGTCAGTGATGGTTTGGGGGGGGCATATCCATGGAGGGATGCACAGACCTCTGTAGGCTAAGCAATGGCACCCTGACTGTCATTATGTATCGGGATGAAATCCTTGGACCCATTATCAGACCCTAAGCTGGTGCAGTGGGTCCTGGGTTCCTCCTGGTGCATGACAATGTGGGGAGATGATATCATTAACTGGCCCCTACGCTTACCTGACCTAAATCCAATAGAACACCTCTGGGGCATTATGCTTTGGTCCATCTGATGCTGCCAGGTTTCACCTCAGACTATCCAGGAGCTCAGTGATGCCCTGGTCCAGATCTGGGAGGAGATCCCTCAGGACACCATCTGTCATGTCAAGCATGCATACAAGCACGTGGAGGCCATACAAATTATCTAGTACCATTTCAAGTTGCTGCAATGAAATTTTGGCAAGATGGACTAGGCTGCCACATAATTTTTTCACTTTGATTTTCATGGTGTCTTCTGAATTCAGCCTACTGTAGGTTGGTAATTTTCATGTCCATCAAACAGTGTGGCATCCTTTCATTACATTACCCAGTGCATATCAGTGTGTGTGTGTGTATATATATATATATATATATATATATATATATATATATATATATTGTATTTTTTCCAATTGAGATCTGATGTGTTTTCAAAGTGTTCCTTTAATTGTTTTGGAGCAGTATAGAATCATGCTTTCATTGTTTTATACAAGCACATAATAGTTCATCTTGAGAGACTTTATTCACTTTTAGACTAAATTATTTCACAAGAGAAATAAGTTGATAAATACAACTATATTCTCTTTACTGATGATAGTCATACGATGCACTGAAAACTGTGTATACACTGTTCAGCCACAACTTTAAAGTACAGTACCTTTTTTACCTTATGGTAGAAAAGTGTCAGAACTCACACTGCACAGCAGCTTGGTCCATATGAGAATGTCCATGCTGATCTTTGTCCTGCATCAGAACTGGACCATGTAGCAATACAAGAAGGTGGTCTGATGAATCATAACATTTTATGAGGACTGCTGTGTGTGTGTGTGTGTGTGTGTGTGTTTGTGGGGTGGGGCGAGCCTAAAAAAGAAATGGCAGCAGGCTGCAGGATGGGAAGAAGTCAAACAGAGGCAGTGTGATGCTCTGGCTAATATTTTACTTTGAAATCCTCTGTCCTGGCATTAATGTAGATATTCAGTCCTACCTCCCACTAACAAATTGTTCATTCATATTCATTTGGTCTTTAATATTCCCCACCACACTGTAAAAGTTGTTCAGGCATGATTTGAGGAACATGATATGGCCTTCACATCCGTCAGATCTCACTCTGGTGAAGCATTTTTGGAATGTGCTCAAGTACTGGATCATGTATTGTTTATATCCCAAAAAAATGTATACCGGTTTTATACAGCACAGCCCTAATTGCACTGTAAAGTAGTGATGCATTAGGTTGAATGTTAACAAAGCTGTCAAATATAAAAAGGTCTGCCTGTGCAGTAGTTAAGGCTACTGAAGGAACTGGTCAATTCAAACTCAATGAGAGCACTTAGATCTTTCCTGGCCTTGTAACTACTGTACATACACTCATCATAGGCATGAATGTCATGGTAAATTGGGGCTTTTAGTGATTTCTTTGGACTGTTCTTTATCCAGGGTTGAATGATTGTACAGCATAAATCTTTAATGACTTCAAGTATTGGGTGTACAAATTTGAATTTATTTAGGATTTACTGTAATCCACACAGGGTCAAAAGTATCGATACCAGCTCAAATATATACATACATTAATATGTTTTAATTTGGTGCTGCTGAAGGTTCTACAATGTCTTTTAACTTGACAAAGCTAAAGCCTATTAATTTCTCTTTAATAAAGTGATCATGATTGACTACAATTGGTACTTTCTCTTTTCTAGCATAAAAAGGAATTTACAGCACTTATTGGACTGGCCAATACTCAGAACAATAGGAAAGTCTAGGGTACTCAGTGAAGATCTGAAAAGGAGAATTACAGATTTACACAAGTTAGGAAGGTCTCTTGGAGCCATTTCTAAACAACTGCAGATCATCAGTTCAAACAATTGTATGGAAGTACAAGATTATTTGGATGTGTCACCACTTTGCCTAGAAGACACAAACTGTCACCCTCAGATGAGAGAAAATTGGTTAGGATGACCAGAAATAACCTAGGAACCACCAAGGCTCAAGCCTGCTATAAACTGGAAACTGCTGAAGCATCAGCGTCACTGTCCACGGTGAAGCAAGTTTTACATCACCATGGACTGAGAGGGTGCTGACCAAGAAAGAAGCCATTGCTGCAAAATCGACACCTTCGCACTGGACTGAAATTTGCAGCTACTTATATGGACAAGTCAAACACCTTCTGGAGAACAGTTTTATGGCCATACAAAACAAATATTGAGCTATTTGACCACAATGACAAGAGGTATGTTTGGAGGAGTAAAGGTGAGGACTTCAAATCTAAGAACACTGTAACAATTGTCAAGCATGGTGGAGGTAGCATCATGCTCTGGGGCTCTTTTGCTGCCAGTGGTTCTGGTAAATTGCACATTAGTGGATAGAATAATTAAGGAGGACTACCTCCAAATTCTCAACCAGAATTATGCCAGAAGCTTGTTGATGGATGTCAAAAGCATGTGGTTGAAGTGCAACTTGCTAAAGGACATTCAGCCAAATATTAGTGGGGGTGTATTTATATGTTTGACCTTGTATGGACTAGACAAAATTAATTCAAACTTGTACACCCAGTTCTAGTCATTAAAGATATATGCTGTATAATTATTCCACCCCGGAAAAAGAACAGTTCAAAGAAACCATAAAAAGCATGTAGTGTATGTAAACCTCTGATTATAACTGTAATCTTTAACTGTATTAATTTGTTCTTGATTTGTGACTTTCTTGTCACAAATTATTGTATCATGTTAACAGCCTGTTGATCTCTTCCAGAGTAATAGTATATACAAGTAACTGTTATTTATCTTTTTTCTAAAATCTTCATAGGCAGTAGTCAATAATGTCAAAAATGACAACAGGCTGATTTTTTTTTTCTTAATTTTATCCATAGCAGTTTTTATTATTTTCGATTCATCTTTTGTCATTTTGAAAAAAAAGGTAACATCTGGCTTACAGAAATAACATTTATCAGATTAATTCCCATTTAACCCCCAAAGCAAACGTCATTCTTTTTCTTTTCTATTTCCCCAAAAATGGTTTCCTTATATAGTTTTTTTCAAGGCCAAATTTAGGTGAGAAACTAATAAAAGAAGAAATGAAGGATTTAAACCAACAACCTGTCCCTTTTGAAAGGTCATAAGGAAGAGGAGTTACAGACAAATATTGGTTTTCTCTTTTGATTTTTAACACCACTCCAGCTCTGGGAGAAAACATTAAAGGATGAAAGGCCTCACTATCTCAACTAGATCAGTGGATCTGCCCAGGGCCTCGCAACTACAGCCACATTACCCTAACACCGCCCCCGATGCCTCCTGTTTTGCGGCATGTCCTATTTACTTATTTATTTGTCCCTCCTCCACCCACAACTTATTTCTTATCTCGCCCATTAAAATTGATCCTTATCTAAAAATATCTACACAGAGACGATGTAATCGAGGAGGAGATGGTCTTCTTAAGCCTGTCTCCTTCTGCCTTTTTGGCTCTCGCACTAACTTTGTGGCAGCAAAGTGACACTACCTGTGTTTGTGAAACAGAGATCTTAATCACACACTGCCGTACTTCGTTGCCTTCTGAAAGCCTGATTGGGATTGCACATCTGCATTTGTGTTTGCAGTTATGGAAAAGGATTGCCTGGGTTTATTGACATTGTGGTTTTTGAGTTGCGTTATGGTCCTTTTTTGATAGTAGCGTTGCTTTGCCTTCCAGTGAACTTGGAAAATTAACTAAAAGGCAGTCAAGAAAAACATATTATTAGAATATGAGAGCTTAAAAGCAATATTTGTGAGGGAACGGTATGCAGGTGACGTTTTTGAAAAGTCATACAGTATTTGAAGTAAGTAAGGAGACAGTGAATGGCATCAGAATAGATTATAAAAGGAAGCTTTTACTCCTAATTAGTAAGTTGTTTCATAGTGAGCTGCTCTTGCCTTTGTGTGTTAGTTTTATATTAGCACAAAAAGGCAGTGCATTCATGACGACCTGTGAAGCTGTTCAGGTTGGATAATAACTGTCCCCCTCTGTGCATGTGTGTGTGTGTCTGCGTCTGTGACTGTGTGTGACCTTGCGATTATGCCCCAGTGTGATACTTTGGCCCAGCTGATTACCTGTCAGCAGGTTTTGTGTATCTGACACAAACACACACACACACACATACAATACCCAGCAACAGACAATACCCACAGGGCAGGTCACCACATTGTTGGAGGAAGCATATTACTGTTTAAAAGCTGCACACACATACACGCACACTGACATAAATGGGCCCATGCAGGGTCTGGAACATAGATTGTCTATTAAGCAGTGTATTAGGAGAACCCAGGGGTCCGTCATTGAGACAGGTTGTGTGCCATTAGAGCGGGATTTTATGTTGTCAGGTGGCCAGTGATACTAAACGAGGGCGCGCACACATGTAGGTTCACACAGACACAAAACATCCATCATTCAATGAACTCTCCAAGAGGGGAGAATTGTGCCAGCAGGAGACATATTTGCAGAAACCACTGCTTCTGTCATTTTCCTGCTCCATACCTGGGAAAAAAATAGCGTTTTGGTCTTTACAGACACACGGTGATCAAACAGCTCAGTGATTTGTCTCTTTGGAAGGCATCTTTCTGGGACTGAAACTTGGTTTAGAAAAGCTCCCTGACCCACACATTCGTCTCTCATGATTGATTTCTATTTTGGTTCTCTTCATCTGCAACTTCATTTCTCAGCATGTGTCCATGTGTGGCTTACTTATCCAATCAGCGACAGATTTGCGAAGTGATGAACTTCAGTTTGTTTTTTTTTTAATCTGGAAATTAAAAGGCAGTTGTTTTTACACACTCACTCACTCATATGAATGGGTGAGTGTGTCCTCCTTGTGACTAGGAAAAATTGGTGGATGTTCAGTGATTGCACTGAATTTTTTGCTGTCTGTGACTATTGCAAGTAGGTCGGGCGACCAACTGTTCGCCTGGTGGGAGGCAACCTGTTTCCAGACAATTGCAGTTCAGCTCTGACTGATGCCAGGCACTTTCAGATATATTGGCAAGATTTGCAAATAATTGCCATCTAATTTATAAATGCTGATGGATTGCTAACATACTGCAATCTCATTGTGAGAGTGAGAGCAACTCCTCTGTCACTTGCCTCTTTGCAGCTCTATTAGTTGCCAACTGGATGTATTCTGGCTATATTCTGATATAAAAGCAAAGTTGCAGAGCACCTGTGTAATTTTGCAGTTAAATTGCTATCCTGCAGCAACTACATTACTATTTGTGGAGGAATCTTAATATAAATAGTTAATGTAGATTACAACATCTGTAAATGGCAACAGATTTGTAAAAGAACAGATTATGATTTCTTAAAGTTAACTGCCAGATTTTCACAAACAAATTGCATGTAATTGCTAACTTGACCCCATTCATTTGCAGACTGATTGCTGATTGATAGAAGACTGTCTCCATCTTATTGCCTGTATCTTCTGTCGCTGTCTTCCTTGCTTTGAAGTGGGCAACTACTAAGTGGTGTCCAACCACTGTTTTCCCTTGCATGACTGTAGCATTAAATAGCTGAAAATAGTGACAATGTTTTGTTTTGTTTTTTTGTTTTAAAAGGACCTTTAGAGAAATATTCAGTCATGGGATCAGATGACAATTAGGGTTATTTTGTTACACACTGCTATATAATTAACAACCACAGGAGTCTCCTCCTGCTGGGCACTACAAAGAACGCAGGTTTAGAGCACTCCTGCATTGATTTTTAGAACAGAGACTGTATCTATCTTTTATACACAGTTTATGATCCGCACAGGTGAATTTGTGCCTGAATCTGTTGGCCTGTGTGATCACGCTTTCTTTCTTGTTTTTCTCTTGTATTTAACAACATTTCCATCTACATCCTTGTTTTTGACCTACATGTGTCATCAATGCAACATGTACATGATCATGTAGGAGGGGGATGTGGATTACCTAGATAAAATGGATACATATATCATAAATTACTCAGCAGATCATTATTATTATCATTATTATTTATTTATTATTATTATTATTATTATTGTTATTATTATTATTATAGTGTTGTGGTCCTCAGTCCTTCTTTCATCTTCTTTTTGCTGCATTGTTTGACTTTACCATATGGTGTGCCACCAGTTGGCTTTAATGTTGCAACAGCTACAATCACATTTTTTCTCTTTTCATGTAACTTATCAGCTCTCTGTCTGTCAGAGGTTTCCTGTTGTTGTTCTTTTGCACTTAGAAGTGGTAGGATGTGCTTATTCCGCTGTTTTTGGTGTGGTAGTCTATTTCATGATGTGGTGACACATCTGCTTAACCACAATCAGCAAGATGCAAAGCTATAAAAGACGATAACTAGCAATGACTTGACATTATGTTACTTTGTTATATCAACACATCAAGTTAGTATATTGGAAAGTCGTATTAAAGCCTGAAAAAAACTCTTGTTTAATCGTTTATGGTCTCCAGCAACTTGTGCTGTAATGCAGAGTGGGGTGAAAAGTCTCTGCATTGCAAATACTGACCTGTGCAACTTCAAAAAAAGAAGCCTTGGATAACTTCCAGCCTCAAAGATGATTTTCAGATTAAGAGCCTGATCTTTGACCTTGCATGACCAAGTGCTCATGCAAGAAAGAAAAATGATAAAACAATCATTATCACATCCACCCAGATTTTTTTTTTTTTTAATGCTGTGTATGTTCTTAGGATGAACACTTTTTATGACAACACTAGAAAACCAGTCATCTGTCTCGGTGATCTTTCTTTATTTTTGTTCACAGTGTATATTATATTAAATTAAAGTCTCTGTAGCAGAGCATCAGGTAAAATCAAGTAAATGTACAGGAAGAAGTTTCACATCAGTGAGATAGCAGCAGGAGGTCCTGCCAAACTTGGTGCCCCTGGAGTTGCCTGGAGGACCTTTAGAAGTCAGGTCCCTCTTTCTTCAGGTTCTTGTAGTCTGTGTTGATGGCCACAAACTGTGGAAGGCAGGAGGAATACATTTAAATCTGTTTTGCTTAAATTAAATTCATCAGTGTCGTCTTTAGGAGAGCGTGTTACAAAAAAAGGAGAATATAAAAATCAAAAAAGGTTAGGATTTTTTCCCCTCCAGTGTAAACAAACTCCACCGTGTCCTCTGATTTCCCCTGTATTTTCATCCCACTGAGGCTTTTAGGACAACAGTTTGCTGTAGGAGTTGGTAGATTTTCTAATCAAAATCATTGTGGTTTAAGTTTTTAAACCCAGTTCCAAATCAAATAAATTGATTTAAAGTCATAGCACTTTGAGTGGGAGGTATATCACAGTCAGTCTGTGCGCTGGAGAAACATTCCTCTCTCTGATTGGTTATTACTAGTGGCTTGTAACCAATCAACACTGAAGGTTGCTGTTCCATAGAATGGCACAGAGAAGCTGGTTTGCAGTGTGTAGCAGCTCTGATGTGTGAGCAGAGCTTTGTTTCAAAGATAGTAGATTTTACAAAAGTTGCAATAAATGTCCAAATTTTCACTTATTTATTTATTATTTTTGATGGGGTATGAAACTTATTTTTGTTCATGTGCCACATGCAGCTCATCCATTGTATAATAACATAGAAATCTAAAGAAGTGCAAGTACATTCTGAAGACATCCACGTAAAATATTTTTTCCAAAAAGAAACATCCCTGTCATAAATAAAAAAACAAAAAACATAGCACAGTTCCTCGGATGGTGATTCTGATTCTTCTCATTCTCACTCACATTCTCCTTCTCCTTCTCCTTCTTCAGAATCAGAAATACTTTATTGATCTCAGAGCGAAATTTCTGTTGTTATAGCTGCAACCGTTTCATTTAAATGAATAAAACCAAAACAAAATAAAATACACTAAAGGTATAAAAATATAAAAACTAAAGAGATAATTTTGCTATATACACATCTGTGAGTGCAGTGGCTATGACAGTAAATATAAATCTGGAGTATACTGAAGTATTTATATATTTTTTGTATATGATGTCATTATATATATATATATATATATATATATATATGTGTGTGTGTGTGTGTGTGTGTACAATGTATATGGACAGTCTTTTTTATGTATAAGTGTATGTACAATGTATATGGACAATTTTTATGTACAATTGTATGCACACATACTAAATAAATACTGAATGAATGAATGACACTGGTGAACCACAGTGTCACCTATTAAGGGAGGAGTTATAGAGTTTGATGGCCACAGGTAGGAATGACCTCCTGTGGTGCTCTGTGGTGCATTTTGGTGGGATAAGCCTTGCACTGAATGTGCTCCTGTGTCCCATCACTGTGTTGTAGAGTGGGTGGGAGCCATTGTCCATAATGGCCTGCAGCTTAGACGGCATCCTCCTCTCTGACACTGCCATAAGCGAATCCAGCTCCACTCCCACAACATCACTGGCCTTGTGGATCAGTTTATTGAGTCTGTTGGCGTTCGTCCCCCGAGTTGCTAATATAGCCACCATCCTTCCTCTGCACATGTCCAAACCATCTCTCCAAACTGCTCATCCTGAGCTTTCCCTCTGATATAATCATTGCTAATCCTGTCCATCCTGGTCATTCCCAGTGAAAATCTTAGCATCTTCAGCTCTGCCACCTCCAGTTTGGCCTCTTGTCTTTTTGTTAGTGCCATCATCTCCAAACCATACATCACAGCAGGTCTCATTATCATCTTGTAAACCTTCCTTTTTGCTCTTGCTGCTATCCTTCTGTCACAAATCACCCACATCTGCACCCACTACATCTTGCCAGCCTAACCCTAACACTTACTTTCATTCCTCTTCTCTCCAGAGCATACCTCCACCTCTCCAGGTTCTCTTCCAGCTGTTTCCTACTCTCCCCAGAGGTCACAATGTCATCTGGAAACATCGTCTATGGAAACTACTTCCTGACCTCACCTGTGATCAGCGTGGTCTGGCAGACATGAGTAATGATGTATAAGAAGACTGAAAAATGGACAACGTATTCAGAGCTTTTGCTCAGATTAAATAAACAGTTCTGACTACATAATCCATTCTTAATCATTTGCAAGGCAATACTTGGTCCCAAACAAAAATTTCCCTCTTCTTTTGCAGTTTTCATGCGTTGCAAAGCTATGCAGTGAGCTGAACTGAACTCTGCCTGGCTGGTTTAAACCCACAGCTAGATGTTTGACACCCCTGAATTTTGTGTTTTTGTTCAAAATTTTGACATCACGATGCTCGTTTTTACTGCAAATTTATATAAATTCCAAATATCAGTTTATCAGTGATTAGATTATTAATAACTGCTATTGGCATCGGCCCTGAAAAAAACTAATCGGTCAACCCTCAGTTTGCATATATCATGGATCATAAATAGTGTGTGTGTGTGTGTGTGTGTGTGTGTGTATGTGTGTGTGTGTGTGTGTGTCCTGTATGCCTTGCAGCCCTCCAACTGTGAAAAACTGATTTCTTGCACTGGCAGTGATTATTTTCTCCACATGTACTTTTCTTGATTGGTCTGCCATTAAAACCCTCACCCCACCCCACCCCAGCCCTCATTCATTCCCACTTTCTCACTTCACCCTCCTCATTACGATCATTGTTTGGACTTCAGTGGAATTTCGATGCGAGACCTTTGCCTCGCTATCGAGAATTAAACATGCCGTGTCCTGACCTTTTGTCTGCAGGGACTTTCATTCCACTTGCATGCAACTGAGTCTTGAAGCCCTCAGAAAACATTCTTTTCTCTGAAAAAACATCATCCAAAGCTCCCTCAGTGGATCCTGTCAAATGGCTGTTTTTCTGCTTTTATTTTGGGTCAGTTTTGTTTATATTTTGATGAGTTTGTCTGGAGCTCTGGCCTTGTTCAAGAGGGAAAGGCAAATTATTACCAACCACTAAAAGCTCCCGGTTTCATCTGCTTTAATTTGTTTTTGAGAGACACTTAGTTTTTCTTTGTTTGAACAGACAGCCAGGAAGCAGCCTCGTGTATTTGATATTTTGCCAGGACTGGCTTGTCTAAATCTATTTTGGTAAGTTTTTTTAATCTAATGATAAATGTGAGATTTTCGGTGATTGAGTGAAACAATGTCATTCTTGTCTAGATTACTTTTCTGGCAGGCATGATTGGTGTTAATGGAGAGGTGGTCCTAGTGTGTGATGGGATTATAGTTACCTTGTATTGGTAGGTTGGGTCAAGCTTGCTCCAGGGCTCCGGGTTGTTGTTCTTGTCCCAGAGGCTGCAAGCATGCAAGGATTCACAGCATGCAAGATAAAGAGGAGTGGGAGAAAGGAGAACAAAAAACGGAACACAGGCATGAGGCAAGGCAGGTGCAGAGAAAAAGATTTGAACAAGAGTAACAGACCACGATGCAACAAATAACAAGGGAAAGAAAGACAGAGGAACAGAAGGACAGAGACAAAAGGAGATAAATATGTGGATGCCGAATGGAGACAGAAGTTGGGGGAGAAGAGAGTGATTATGAGATAAGATGAACTCATCCCAGTGACTTGGCAGTTCTCCTCTGTTCATTAACCAAAGTCTGGATTTCACAGAACTCCTCTGTGACTGTCCATCCCTCCTCCTCCCCTCCGGCAGCACGTCACACCACCAAAGCACAAACAAAGAGACAGAGAGACTGATGGCAGAGAAAGCATGTCTCCCCTTCTCTCTTTCCATTACCACCAACACTAGTCTCTGCAGCTGGTGATGAGGTCAGACTTTATGGCTGACCCTCAGAACAAGTGGTTTTGTATAGCTCAAAGTAGGACACGAGCAGTGCACATTTACTGTATGTGAGCGGTCACTGAGTTCAGGGTGGTTGGTGCCGTTCTAAAATATGACCATTTAATACAGCCACCTGATTAAACTGTCTTTATATTTAGCGTTTAATTTAAGCTTTGTTTTGATACTTGTATCAACTTTTTTTTATATATACATATATATATATATATATATATGTGTATGTGTGTGTGTGTGTGTGTGTGTGTGTATATATATATATATATGTATATGTGTGTGTGTGTGTGTGTGTGTGTATATATATATATATATATATGTATATATATATATATATATATATACACACACACACACACACATATATACATATATCAACCCATCCAGCAAACAGGCGTTAACATACAAAATCTGTGCTCAAAACTTGCTCTTTGACAAATGTTTTTTGTATTCAGCTGAGAGAATTTTTAGTCTTGATTAAGGTCATTTCTGACAATTTCGCTCAATCACTTCAAGCTCTAAAATACTTTAAACTCACATGGATAGCATGTTGGGAAATGTGTGGGTGTATTTTAATGATGGTAAAGTGAGGAGACTGTGAACTTTGTTTTGTTAAATAGATGATGTTGTGTTGTGAGCTCTGCTTTTGGGCCCAAATATGTAAAGATAATATAACACCCAGCCCTAATGGGCCTCCGGGATTTCCTGTTAATGGAAGCAGAGTACAGATTTCTAGCAAAAACCTAATGTGCTCCCACAGTGTGTGGAGTACAGAATAAAATCTAAAGAAGTCAAAACTTCAACAACACTTGTATTTATAACAACTGTTTTATTTAACTGACACATTTCTACTCTGGTAGACAGATTCTCTGTTGGACCTCTTTGTTGTTGACTATTACCGCAATGTTTACCAGTTCAGAAATAATCAGCTGACATGATCATTCTTGACCTTCCTTGGGGTCCTGTCAAGTCAATCACTACCTTGGGGAGACGTTAGCAGCAGAACGTAACAGTGGGTTAACTTTTGAAGAGCAGCAGTGGTTACATTTATTTCTTTTTATTTCAGAAATCAACACAATTGGCATTAGGGTTCAGAGGTGATAGCATTTTATGACATCTATCCACTCACTGAATCCAGTTCTTTTAGCGTTTATGACTAAAAATATTCATTAAGAGATTAATTTATTAATACCCAATGATTTCACTTTTAATGCCAGCAGGGACCCAGATCAAAACTGGGACCAGCTATTAAAACCAAACCCTCGAGGCAGTTGTTATAAATGACAAAAGTGATATCAAGTTTTAATCAGCCAAGGGTCCATATCCTGTAAAATCACACTAGCAAAAGCAAAATGGAATAATATCACAGAGAGTAGACAAACAATATAAAAACTTACGTGACATGCGGCCCTCTTGCCAGACGAATAAGGTAGAGAGCGGCCCCTGTGATGCCCAGAGTCGTGAAGAAAAATTGAGGGATTAACTTAGGAAAGGAAAGGAGAGGAGGGATGCATTAGTCCCAGAGCACAGAGACAGAAGGTGGTAAACAAACATATTCCATCAAGTGGCTGGCTATGATATGTACCATGAACATACGCCTGTGTGAAATACACACACATATACAGGTAGTTGTTATTCCTGTTTTTCCTCTCCCTGCCCTCTTCCATATGCATGAGACCCAGGCCATGTGTGAGGCAGCTCACTGTCAGCCTGGGTTGAACGGGCAAGGACGCAGTGGAAGAGAGAGCTGCCGCATCTGTGTGTGCCAGCCTCTCCTCCTATAATGCTTTACCTGTCACAGTGAGCGACAGCAACACAGACACAGACACACTGAGGCTGAAGCACACATAAAGACACTCACACAGATATGCACATAAATGAGCTTACACGCCCAGTGGGTGCACTCAAACGCACAGACATGAATGTGTTTATACAGACACATTTATCTGATATTCTGAAAGGTGGTGATGATGATGGGATTTAAAAATTTTAAAAGTACATTATGGGGAAGGGGGATTATATGATGTGTCATCTTATACACCTAAAGCTTAGGTGTGACAATCCTTTCATCATGCTACATTTATGTATCAACACTACACTTGCATACATTTCCTGTGTATTTTACTGTGTGATACTGTGTATACAAGACGGAACGGGAGAGTCACACCACTGGTGAACAGCTGTTCTCAGCTCACACATATCTAGTCAAGCTGTAGAGAGATGACAGTTTGATCAGGTTGAACTGAAGGATGTCTCTGCTCAGCTGTATCTCGACATCTGTCTTCTGTCTGATTGCGTTGCCACTTCCCTTGTTGTTGATTAGGAGAAAGTCTGATGATAAAACTTTGATATTCACTACCTTAAAGCTCAAACTGTATATGATAAATGGACTTAGGAAGTTATTGCAGAAGTGCCTTGAAAAGGCTTTTTTTTCTTCTTCTTCTTATAGTTAGCAGAGTTGTGACAGCTCTGGTTTTAAAAAGAAGTGCAATTGTATGGTAGTCTGAGAAATGGAACCCAGTGCTTGCTTCAATTGTGACCTCAGTAAGCATTTTCCTGATGATTTTATGATCTCGGGTACAAGTTACAAGTCTTGTTTTTAAGAGTCTTGCGCCGCCCTACTTAACTGAACTTTTACAGCCCTACAATCCTACCCGAGCCCTGAGGTCAGCAAATAACTCTTGGACATTCCTAGATCCAGGCTCAAAACAGAGGCAATAGGGCCTTTTCAGTGGCAGCTTCTAATCTGTGAAACAGTCTACCTTTTCACATAAGAGCTGCCCAATTATTTTAAAACACTGTTGAAAACCTTATATTTATTGTTGCTTGCTTTCAGTTCTAGTTGAATGGCGTATCCTGGCTTTTTATTGTGTAAACACAATAATATTTACTTTCATTATTGCTTTATCTGATAATTTTCTTTTTTCTTTTTAATTTAGGTTTATGTTTTTATGATTGAGGTTTATGATTTATATTGCTTATTTTAGTGTGTATTTATAGTTGACTTAGTCACTGTTTAATGTATATTTTATATCACCTGTGCAGCACTTTGGACAACTTAGATTGTTGTGAATTAATTTTTACCATTCCTTATAATCCTTGTCTGCACACTATCAAATATGTGTTGTCACTATTGCACTGTATTCTCCATATTCTTTGTTTGGTCATCAGCAGTCTGAAACCTAAAGATGCTGATTTGCATTTGTAAAACTAAAGCTGCTTACAATTGGCAAGCTGAAACCAGCGAGTGTTTCCAGTTTTCTTTTATTTAGAAATGACTAACGATCAGTAGAATTGTAGCCAGTTTTCATCCACTAATCAACTAAAAACAGACTTTTTGCTTGTATATCTAGCACATGTTGTCTTACTCATGTACTGCACTGTGTGCCCACGCTGCATGTTTTTTTGTTTGCTTTCTCTCCAAGTAAGATCTGTATGAACTTGGCATAACCTTGAAAAAAGCTTCATGGTGCAAACTGCACACACACTGTAGCTTACTGCAGATGGCTCGCTTAGATCATCGCTGAAGCAGCAACACATATACACACAAACAAAGCAGGTCAGCTTTGATCGCTGACACTCAAACACCAAGAAAATAATGAAGATTGTCGTGTGCCGGGAGCTGTCCAGTCCCCAGTGCTGATCTCTTCATGTTGTGCCATGCAGCAGAGGGTTTCACCTTTCACCATCAGCCTGACCGATATAGGAAGTGTTTTATGCTCGCTGGGTTTCGATACTGATGCTGCCCTTATTACTTTTTTGGTGCACTGCCAAGCCAACAACGTCAATCCTCAAATTTGGGTCAGCCCAACACAGCTCTGAGGCAAAAAAAAAAGACAGTTTCTGTGTCGTTTTCTCTTTCATTTTATTATGTTAGGAAGGCAAATTAACATGCCAGAGTAATTATACACTGTCACACTACTTGTTTCAAACAAGCTGACCAGGAAAGGAGTTATTATTGTTGTAACAAAAGAATCCAAGCTTTAAGGTCCACTTATTAGTTTTCTGAAGCTTTTAGTAATCACTCTGCTGTCGTTTTGCAATTCAAAGGGACTCAGTTTCTAATTAGTAATATTAGTATTTGTTTTGGCAAATATTTTACTGCATTTTTCTTTATTGTTAGACATAAATTCTACTTGTAAATTGGTATCACAGTGCCACACTTGAAACTGCACAGTAGCACATCTTGTCCTATCATTCTTCACTGTTGTGTTGGCATTGCCTCTTTTTCAGTGACTTGCAGTTTAGAAATGCAAAACTGAAAACACAGAAAGTGTTATGTTAGCATAAACCAGTCTAGAATTACAATCAGTTCTTTAGGCTTTGTTTATAAATCCCTGTATATAATGGATAAATGAGTGACGCAACCTACCCCTGGATGTTTCTTCGCATGTTGAAACATGGTCTTAATCATCTTTATTATTCTTCCAAAAACAAATCCACCAAAATAAAAACAAAACGTTGTGAAAAGAAAAACTGGCGGCTAAAGGCTGAACTTATCCATATGAGAGAATATCTCTCTGCAGGTTGTTACAAAGAGGTCCCTGCTAGCTTAAGTACAGTATGTTGGCCAGTGTGGTGAAACCTGTTGCCAGTCTCCTTCCCACTTCCCCTCCCCCACTGGATAAATGAGAGGGTCAGTGGCAAGAGGGAGGAGGGGAGCAGCGAGGGAGAGACAGTCCTAATCCGCATAATGACATCTGTTGAGAACGCTGTATGTTTCCACTGAGGCTCACTGAGTACTCAGTGTCCTAAAGTGTTTTGTTGTACAACAACAAAACTGCAGATTCTGAAACGCTTTCTTTTCTTTTGATGCAACAGATGTAGACATTTACCATACATTTCCTCCTGAAGGTGCAGCAGTAATGCTGCTATAATGGATTCATGTTTAGACAGCACACCAACAATACAGCCATTGTGTTGGATAGTTTCACAATATATTATCATTTTTGAAATGATAAGCCACTATTTTTATGGGTAGCCATTACTCTTAAACTGCAAAATCATCCCTCAACGGCCATAAAATTGGGCTGCTTTGCAGAGCATCTTGTTATGTGTGAAGAGGAGGGAAGAAACAGCAGTAGCCAGCGCATCCCTCGGGTCGAGACCTTTGTCCCGAACATGATAATGACAATTGATTAGTCGGTGATGCAGCACTTGCAGACCTTACAGGTTCCTCAACAGCATTTTCTGACCTAATTTAATTAACATCAAAATGCTATCCACTGCAAAATGCACAGGTCATTACAACTGCTTACTTAAGGTACTATTTATCATGCATTAGTGGATACAGTAAAGGTTGCATTTTAAGCCAGTCAGTGTTTTTATTGTAATGCCAGATTAACATGTTGGTTGGTGGATCTACCACTATGATCCATAAAGAAGCATCTCAACACTCAACATTTACCAGTTTTTTTTTTTACATTTTTTTTTAAAAGTTGACTTTGGTTTTGTTTTGAGATGTCAAAAAAAATATTTTCTGGATTGCAGTGAAAATTGGTACAAACATTCATAGTTCCCAGATGATGTGCCCTAATGATTTTGAAATTGCATTTTTGGTCAAAATTATCAGTATGTATATTTGAAAGGATGAGCATGAATCCTAAATGAAATTCAGTCATTCACTGGATCTGTGTAAAGCTGAAGAGGTCAAACGAGGTTTTTGGACAGTTTCCCGGAAAGGATTTAAATTAAGCCAGAAGTAGGCCTAAAACCAGAGTAGTTCATTCTGGCCTCAAAAGTGGCTTTTCAAAACACAGATTTATTGCTGATTACTAACACCTGAACTATGGAGCCATGGACTATATTAAAGAAGATTCATTTAAGACCACCTGTGGTAATCTGAATGAGCTAGACCGAGGTTAACTATAAAACATGGAATGGACACAGAAAAGCCTACAACTATAAGCAACAATAAGCATTCAGAAAGGCAAATCCAAGGAAGACAATGGCAGCAGAAAAGAGAATTTACAAAGAATAAGAAACCTCTTAAAGCAAAAGGTTTCAAGAAACACCATTATTAAAGATAAATGGCGCACATAAACTGTGGAATCAAAGAAAAGAAATACCTGGATGTCCATTTGTAAGGAATTTAAAGCCTCAGCACATGAATCTACAAGAACTCTTTTGAGAAGCTGCTGCCTTAACATTAGAGTACTAGTTCTGCATAGGTGTTCTGGAAGGATATAACAATAAATATTAAAAAAAACAAAAAAACAATGACTGTGGATGCCTGAAGAGTGAAGTTTAAACCTGGTGGAGGAACTGCAAATAAAAACTAAGACCAGTTGGATGAGTTACTGGCAGGAAGAATGGAGAACCATCAACCCTGGAGAGCATACCAGGTGATAATTATCTAGACAGTTCAAATCAGGGATCATACACACCTACGCTACCTATATGAAAACTTTTAACTTTGTCTCCTCTCTTTCTCCTTGCAAACTTTCAGTTATTTATGTGTCATCTGATGTGAAATGTTCTTCATCTTTTAAAATAATTCAGCAAAATTATCTCTGTATTCAAGTGCTTCTCTGGTAATTGATACATCTGGGTTATCAGACTCTACTGCTGGGGGCGCTGGGCATCCACACTGTCGAGGGTAGTTGTGAAAAACAGCTGTTTCAATAATTATAGTGCAACATTTTAAATGAATAAGAATGCATTTCATCAAATTGCTTAAATGGGTTATTTTTGTCAGGAAGAATTTGTCTGTCTGGTGGTCCTCACTGATCTTCATTAATGTAGGAACTCATTAAGAAGCTCATTGGTCTTCTTTGACAAATTACATTAATCTTAAATTAAACCTGACTCCTGGAAGGTTTAATTTAATCTTCAATTTAGTCCTGGAGTAACTCTTATCTTCCCTAAGGAAATCTGCTTAAATAATTCAGGACTAGGTTAAGTTTAGGACTACAGTACTTCAAGAGAGCTGATTTCTATTAATCTGGTTTAAGTGGCCATTTTAGTCTAGGATTTGGGAATCCACCCCATAATGCTATTTCTTACTCAACTCTAAGGACTAAAATTGAGCTAGATAAGCCCTTTGTCTCAAAATTGGCTGAATCCTAGCAATTTTAAAGGTTTTCTAAACTTAGGATGTGGAATTAGAAAACTAAGCTTTGCATTTCTCTCTTGATTCAGCTGTAATGTTAATATGCTTTTATTAGCCACAACAGATAATTATCAGTCACCAGCCAGAGGCATTTTGTCTTCCAGTCATTCAAGGGTCTGTTAATCCATCCCATTTATGTGAAAGTGAGTTATCTTGAGGGGGGTTTCTTCAGATTTAGCACTAATGTTCTCTTTGATCAAAGGATGAATTGATTTTGGAGGACATTGGTCAGGGTAACTGAGACCTCAAACCCATCCTGATTTACTTTATGCCTGGGACAAATATCCACTTGGACTCAATGCTGGCCTAATGATAATTTTGTGGTTAAATGTCAAGAACACTGTGACGCAATATGCGAAAACATTTTTCTGACCATTATTCAATGCAACACCTCAAGAACAGAATGAGAGTAGGAGGTAAACTGCAACTGGACTGGTTGGAGGAAGCATACAGCTGTAATTCTAGTTTTTAATCTCTTTTTCAATCTCTCTCAAAAGGAGGATAACAGATCCTTCATCCATGTGTCAAGGCTCAGCTTGGACAGTCTGCATAATTTTACATGTGCCCCCATTTTCCCAACTTCAAACTTGTGTTTACTGCATCAAAGTTGTGCAATATCTGGGATTGATTTATGCTCTTGCACCTTCATCCTGCAGTCTTGTGAGTCACCCTAAGTTGTTTTACCTGATGCTTGTCAGTGGAAAAGAATGCTATTTCTGTATACCACATGACAAAGGTAATGGGTGTAATTTTTCACCAAGCAAGGAAAGAGAGATTGATGAAGGTTGATGGGGAAGGAAAGGTGTTGAACAAAAAGAGGTTGGGGGGAAAATGAGATGCATTAAGACGAAAGAGGTGAGAGAAAAAGTCAATACATACTCCCCCTCCCTTATCAGTCTCCTCCATTGTTCCCCCTAACAGATTGCAGGCTGAGTATTTATAATAAGAGACAGACTGCAATATCCAAATGTTTCTCACTGGTGATATGTAGCTAAGAGAAAGGGTGGCTTTTAATGAGATTTTCTTTGTAAGAATGGATACAGTGGGCTCGCTCTGTCTCCAGTTTTGACCCTGCTTCATGCTGGATCTGAATATTGTGTATGTATTTCAAGAGAAAGTGACAAAGAGAGAATTTGTTTTTGTTAAGCAAAATATTGCTGCATATCCTTTAAATTCCTTGCAACTTCCACTGGCTACTTGTTGATGTCAGAATAAAAGCTTAAGGCGCTAGTCACACAGGCCTAGGGCGGTGGATGACCATCTGGCAACTAACTGTCATAAAGTGTGAAGAGATGGATGTTAGATTTCCTTAGTTAGACTCTTTTTATTCAGTGACTTAAATCTATGGCAGCCTTAGATTTATTGTTTTTATGTGTGTGACTACATTAATGCACATATATAGATACTGTGTGTGCACCTGTGCATATGTCCATGTGTATTGTGTGTGCATGAAGATATACACTGTTCAGCCACAATATTGAAAACAGACAGGTCAAGTGAAAAACATGAATCATCTCTTTCATCTGGATGTCATTTTGACACAAACCACCCAACTCAACATAGCTGCAGACTGACATCAACTGCAGACAAAACTCCAGCAAGGTAGTGCCTTGCACCATATCACACAATTAACTTAGGTGTGGTTGGAGGAGCCTGACCACAAAGTCTAAGACACAGACCCAACCTACAGACTCCCAT
>JAMQGT020004886.1:0-14015 GCA_024447675.2 Pterophyllum scalare | reverse complement strand
GCAGTAATAGCAAAGCAATACGAGACTGGAACCAAGTAGAGGCACAGAAACACGTATTGCTTGCATCTAGTTCAGACACTACTCTTGGAAAAAACAAATATTTCCATGAAAATCTAATCAGGATAGAGTGGCACTAAAAGAGAAGCCAAAAGGCAGATTTCCAGGGTTGTTAATATAAGCTAAAAAAAAAAGAATGCTATAAATAAGATAGGACAATAAAGCGACATGCTATTGTCTATTTGTCTCTAGAAGCTAGGTAGGAGGGCACACTGGGATAGAATCTGAGACAGGACGGGTAAGCACATAGCATGAGTTAGCTGGTAAGGAAGCAAGCGATCAAAATGTCAGAAAACTAAGAAGCCTGAACAACACTACCACACCGCGTAGCTTAACAACCCACTGAGGAACGGAGAGAAGGAACAAGGTTATGTTCTGCAGGTCATTGAATATGAGAATCAGATGTGTTGGTGGACTCACCTACTTCGGGTAGGGCAAACCATCATATGGGGTAGTCGTATTTCACAATTGATTGAACCACTGGGATTTTCCAGCACAACCATCTCTAGGGTTTACAGAGAAGGGTCAGAAAAACAGAAAATACTATAATGCCTGGTTGATGTCAGAGGAGAATGGCTAGACTGCTTCAAGCTGATAGGAGGGCAACAGTAACTCAAATATCCACTCATTACAACCAGAGTATGCAGAAGAGCATCTCTGAATGCAGAACACATGGAACCTTGAAGTAGATAGGCTACAGCAGCAGAAGACCACAATGTGTGCCTGACACCTGTCGGCTAAGAATGGGAAACTGAGGCTACAATTTTCTCTTTAAATTTTGACAACAGAAGAAAAAATCTTGCCTGGTCTGATGGGTCTCAATTTCTGCTGCAACATCACAATTTGGCACAAACAAGCCCAGATCCATCCCTGTCTCAACTGTTCAGGCTTGTGGTGGTGTAATGAGGGATAGTTTTCTGGCACACTTTGAGTGACAACTGAAGTGACAACTGAATTTCATTTAAACACCACAGCCTACCTGAGAATTGTTACTGACCATGCCCATCCCTTTATGACCACAGTGTACTCATTTTCTCATGGTTGCTTCCAGCAGGATAACGCACCATGTCACACAGCTCAAATCATCTCAGACAGGTTTTTTTTAACACGAATGAGTGAGTTCACTGTACTCAAATGGCCTCCACAGTTATCAACAAAGCAATTTTGGAATGTGGTGGAATGGGAGTTTGGCATCAGGATGTGCAGAGGATGCATCTGCTGCAATGGTATTATGTCATCATGTCAGCATGAACCAAAATCTCTGAGAAATGTTCCCGGTACTTTTTTGATTCTGTCAAATAATTAAGGCAGTTCTGGAGGAAAAGGGGGGTATACTGTACCCAACATGTATAACATTTATATTTATTTATTACTGAAACTTCATTTGACACCTGTTTATTAGCACGATTATGCAAACTATGGATGGATTAGCATGAAAATCTCAGCGGCTGGGCTGGGACGAGCTATATATGGTTTGTATGATAAAATGCAACGCATCCCTTTACTTGCGCAAATGGAAAGGGGTGAAAGCATAGAATTATTATTCATGTAGTTGCCATTATTATTGTGATATATCAATTTTGCAAATGCAGTTTTTCTTTAAAAACATTGGTGCATGAGAAAATGAGGATTATTTCAGTTGCAGTCAAATCAAATCAGTACTTGCTGTGACCACTCTTTGTCACTGAAGCTATGAGGATGGGCTGGAAAGTTCATAGGCTGACCATGATGCAATGGTCCAACTTGACCAAATGTGTTTTATTTTTTGACACAGTCTCCCCTGCGGTCCACACACTTCTTCCATCGGTGTTGCAGCTCTTGGACTCCCATGATATCGAAGCTCTCATCCTGACCCTTTAAAAAGTCCTCAACAGCAGAGTTGACCTCATCGGTCCAAGTGTTTTTTTATGTTGGGGAACAGAAAATAGTCAGATGGTGCCAAATAAGGAGAATATGGAGGGTGATCAACCAGCTGAAAGCCACAGCTATGCACAGCACCCATTGCAACCACGGACTTGTCTGCAGGAGCACTGTCCTGGTGAAACAGGACCCCCTTTGTCAGTTTTACAGTTTTCACTTGATTGCCTTTTGCAGCTGCCTCAGCAAGTTGGCATAGTACTTCTCCATTGATAGTATGGCTTTTTTGATTTTAGTCAATGAACATGATGCTCTTTGCACTCCAGAGGACGGAGACCATCACCATCCCTGCATTTTTGTTTTTGGCGACCATTTGAGTTTTAGTTTTAGTCTTTTGGATGAAAATGCTTCTTAATTTTAGTCAGTTTTAGTCATTTCTAAATGTGACAGTTTTTGTCCAGTTTTAGTCAACAAAAACTCAAAAAGTTTTTGTCAAGTTTTAGTCAGCTTTAGTGGGAAAAAAAGAAGAAAGTATTAGTCTTTACAAATTAATTTGAATAATTAGTGGATGAACAGTGGTAATCAGTGGACTCCAAAAATGCAATAAACAAAAACATTCTCACTTTGGCAATTGGGGCTTTATTTCTCAGAATTTGCTAAAGTGCAATGAACATACATATGCCCAAAATATAATCAGTGGATGAGGAACACATGCCTAACTTGACCTTGTCTGCCAGGGCAATTAAGTTGTATATTATATATAAAAACAGACACCATACAACATCGGGCTATCTTCAACTAGTGCAAAATATCAGGGTGGTGAGCCTTCAGGTGCCGCTTAAGATTGTGGTGTTTTTCCACCAAGTTTTAATCCACAGTTACCGCCGTCTCCCTGGACAATGCATTCAGTTTTCCTTTCAAATGTGTTACATTGAAAATAAGTCCATAGATCTTTTCTTGGTTTGTGTCCACCGAGCCCCTCCTGCAACTCAATGGTCCATCAGTGATTGAAGCACATGTGTCAGACCCAAGGACCGCAGGGAACATCTGGCCGCCATATAATTTTATACGGCTTTATATGATTTCATATAGCATTATTAATGGCCAGCAGGTAAATAGTGCTCCCACCACATATACTACAAATCCCACAATGCACTGCAAAAGCTGCCGCACAGGCCAAGACCTGTGCGCTAACCCGTTTTCAGTGTTGCCAATGACACATTGATCAGTGATCAGCGGATAAAAACAGTCGGTCAGCACTTTTTACAGTGACATTTAAGCTGCCTGACCCCCAAAAATGGCCAAATGAAAAGTGGAAAACAGGGATTTTCCAAACAGGTGGGAGGCAGAGGACCTGATCGCTGACATTGGAGGTAAATTGTGCGTCTCTTTTCCCCGTCTGTGATGTGCAGGTGAAAAGAGTGGATTGGTGGGACAGATGCGGGAGAAGAGGTGGAGGAAGACCTGCACAGGTGAGCTGACAGTCAGCATCACACCAGGAGCAAAGTCCTGACAACAGAACACAAGCATTGTAACACACACAGTGAACTTTATAAGACTCAAAGCTTTAAGTCACCAGCAGTTTCGGAGGAAATAACTTATGAGTTTGGTGACTTGCCTTATCACACAGGTGCGATGAGCTACCTGAGGAAATCTGTCAACTTCATGAAATGTAAAGGAAAAGTCCCAGCAGGGCTCCAGAGTGAAAGGTGGCTGTTTGAGAAGCATCCATACGTCCGTCCGGCATCTTCAGGGATTGGGTGTGATTAAGCGTGTGATTTCCAAAAAAAAGTTAAATAAATAAAAACAGAGCGGTGTCTCCACCGCTGTGTTTGCAGCTGGACACAGTGCGCAGTTTACGCAGCATTTTTCTGACTGTGAAGCGCAGAAATTCAGTTTTTACCTTGAAAATTTTGCAAATTTCCATCAGCTTGAAATATATCTATTTTTCCTGATGTTATTTTTGAAGAAAAATATAATTTTATATTTTATTTAATGTGTTGAAGAAAAAGTTGCTGTATTTTGGTATTTAAAATTATTATTTTTAATCCTGCTCGGCCAGTGACTCAGACTGTGTCTTCAATTTTGGCCTGTCCTGTAATTGAATTTGACACTCCTGGATTAAAGTAATGGAGGTAGTGGGCATGACCAAAAATAGATGGGATGCAGCAGCATTACTGATAGGTTTTACTTTTGACTGACAGAACAAGCCCAATAGGCAGACATGTCATGCATTTTGGATGACTGACAGAACATCCATTAACCTTCTTGTCTAGTTTCGTCTCGTCAATGAAAACTCACAGACATCTCGTCATGTTTTAGTCATCAAAGAGCCATGTTTATCTCGTTATCATCTCATTATCGTCATGAAAAAAGGGTCGTCAACAAAATCATTTCGTCATCGTTAACAAAAACATTGTTTCCTGCTGATGACACCACCTTGGCCTTCTTTGGTGGGGGAGAAGACTGGTGTTTCCACTGCATGGACTGCCGTTTGGTCTCTGGCTCAAAGTGGTGAACCCAACATTCATCTTGGGGGAGGAAACGTTCAATAAAACTGGCCAGATTTGCTTCAAAAAGTGCTAAGTTTGCCTGTGACATGACCAGCCTGGCGCATTTTTGTTTAGTTGTCAAAAGTTGTGGCACCCACCGAGCGGAAACCTTTGACATGCCAAGATCATTATACAAAAATGTTCTCAACTCATTCACGGGAGATGTCTACAGCATTAGCTATCTGATTAACAGTTAAACGTCTGTCATCAATCACCATGTGGTGAACACAGTCAATGTTTTCTTGGGTGGTGGCTGTGGCTAGACGTCAGGACCTTGGATCATCTTCAAGGCTCTCCCTACCCCTGTTGAATTTAGCTGCCCACTTTTGCATAGTTGATAAAGGTGGAGCATCATCCCCTAATGTAGCAACCATGTGAACATAAATGTCCTTGGGGGCTAACCCCTTTTTCTGCAGATATTTGATAACACCACGGTGCCAAATTTTATCAATTTTAACAAAATGTCTCTAGTACTACTTTTCCAGATCCTCAATTCTGTATCCAATGTGGGTTTATCTGGAAAGAAAACATGCATTTGGCATCAGTAAAAGCTGAATTTAATTTTTAATTACTGTATGATAACTCCTTCATAGTCAGCCTATGAACTTCTCAGCCCACCCTCGTACACTAGTTCACCTGCAGGTATACTTTAGGGTTAAGCATGTTCAAGTCGTCTGTCTCCTCACATAATCTAAGACTGACAGTGCTGAGATCACGGCTCTGTGGGGGCTATACCATCTGTTGTACCACCTCTTTGTGCTTCATGTGCCTGCAGACGGCACTTTATGACTTCAGGTGAACATCTGTGGTTGAATTTGGGTGACAGCTTCTTGGTACTCTGTGATCAATAAAAAAATGACTGATGTTGACTGAATTGACTCAATTTTACAAATATATTTTATACAATTTTTGGTGGTTCAAATTACTTCAAATTACAAATTATTCAGTGGCTTAGCCACTTCTACAATAAAGTACTGCATGGTGTAAGGATCAGTGCAGAAAGTTTTCAGTCAGTAATTAAGGGGATGAAAAACAATTACAAGCATTCTCCAGATCTCACTCCACATCCAATGTGGCACCTTTGGATTTGAAAAAATGTGAACATTACAACTGGTGGAAGCTGAGTTTCAGAGAAACTCCATATGAAAGTCAGGTCAGTTTGAAACATGCTGATGTTTTCCCTCTGCTCAGGTTTGAAATATGTCATGAAATCGCAGCGCACACAGTGAAACTGGACAGCAAAGGACTGACCTGAAAACAGTGGGACACAATTTTTACACATTCACTTGTCAGTGTGGTGTTGTGCGCCCATATAATGGCTGTTAGCATGTCTCTGGATGACCTTCATTATCCATAGCCACAAAAAACACTAACTCGTGTCATTTTCATAATGCTTTCTTATATGATTTTATTTATTTAAATTTGGGCAGAAGAATCAGAGTTTGACCATTGGATTAAAAGTCATTTGTTGATATTACCTAAATGCTTATTCCTTTATAAAATCTAAGTCAGAGAGTCAGCTTTAACAAGGGTGAAAACTAATCCAAGAGGCTGTGACATGGTTGAGGAATAGTTAATAATGGTGGCAAAGAAGTGGAGGCCTGGGAAAATGAGCCTGAGCAATGATGGAGGTTAGACAAATGCCGAGAGGTGGGAAAGGTGACTTAAGTAGAAAGGAGCAGGAACGATGAAGGGATGACTTAATAAGATGGCTCAAGATGACAAGATGAGAGCAATGGCAAAGGACAGAAAGGCTTAGAGTGAAAAGAGAAGAGGACAGGAGATCATATATAGAAGCATCAAGATTATAAGATGAAAATTAGGAGAATCAGTGACATTTGAGAGAACCAGAGAGATAAAGAACAGATCTGTATCCAGCAAGGTTGTTAATGAATAGCTCCGGCAGAAGGTTGGATGGGACAGTGGATAATGATGAATCAAACGAGACCACCCCCCTGATCTTGTATCTATTCTTTGACAAGGCAGTGTAAGAGGGTAGCATGCTGTCCTCGAGGCTTGTGCTCCATTAGGGCCCCACCTCCATTATGATACATCAAAAAGGAAACAACTCCACAGGCGTTATTACTCTGCTCTCTGCCCAAAGTTTCAATTATACTTCTGCTTTCATGGTTACACATCTACTTAGCAGTTAAATGATTCAATCTGAGTGAAAGGAGGTGCATTGAATTTGCACATCATGCATCATTTTTTTCATTCCATTATGTTCAAATCAAATAGGACCCAAATTAGCCCCAACTCTCATGGATTGCCTTTACATCCACTGTCAGAAAGCTAAGTGTTAAGGCCTTTACACACCAGACGCACTGTGTAAAAACAACACAAAATTCCTAATTCTTCTAATGCAAAATTGTCATGTAGCCTACATACACACCGGGCGCATTGCATTTTTGTGAATAATTTGTCCTCATAAAACACACTCTGTGAATGGCCACCTTATCGTGGTGGAGGGGTTTGTGTGTCCCAGTGATCCCAGGAGCTAACGATGATGTAATGAGGTCATGGTGTTTCTAAATAAGAGAAGAAAGAAACAGAGATTATGGTTCATACAACTCTCATGAGAAAGCAGCAGCAGGGAGACTTTCATGGTTTGATCCTGGAGCTGAAGCTGCAATGCGGCCGCTTATAGGATATCAGGATATCACCTAAAGAGTTTGAGCTCTTGTTGGCATAGTTGGAATCACATCTGAGGAGGCAGAAAAATAAATTCAGTGACTCAGTTAACTGGCTATCTGTGTCTGAGGAAAAATAGTCTAATTTTACTCTTCCCACATCACTATATATTCAGTACATCGGTGCGTGTTTTGAGATATGGCCTCACGTTGCCAAATCCAGTGCTCTGATTGGGCAGATCTGTTTGTTCACAGGAGAAACGTCTGAAAAATCAAGCTTGATCCAAAAAAATAAATGCCGCAAGTATGTCCTGTGAAATGATGCTCTCTGTGTGAATTAAGAACAGGTGAGTCCAAAAAATATTTTTAAAGCAAGAAACATCTGCACAAAATTTATGCGTCCAGTGTGTAAAGGCCTTTAGAATCCTGCTTCTTTCTTTCAGACTTTCAGTTATTTTCAAACATTGTTTATGTGCTAATCTCCATTATTCCTTATTCGGGCCTTCTATTGGCCAATTTAACTAGTCTGATTCTCATTGCCCAAATTAACTAAGCCTGCCTACTTCTTCTGGAGAACTTTTGCACGGCTGAGGTAGAGAGCAAATGACATCTGCCTACCTGATCTGAGCTGAGAAAAGTTGGAAGAAAATTTAACAAAAACACCCTGATCCATCTAATACCTGTAGACAAGGGAACAGACAGGACTGACCTCTTTCTGGTGATTTTGAGCACTGGAAGCATCTCAGTGGGTTTATTTGGGCTGGGCTAGCTCTGAGGCTAAAGGAGCAGCTCACTGGCACCTACGGTTATGACAACCCCGTTATCTGTGGGGGATGGGCACTGCATGTTAATTTTTTGTTGCTAATGTGTTGTTCTTGTGTGAAACTTTATACGTTGGTACTACTTCATTTTACTGAAGTCACGTCTCAAGTCATAGTTGAAGCTAAGTCTTTATTTTATTACGTTTACACATGCTAAGCTATGTAAGACACGTGGTGCTACTGTGAAAGCTTATTAGGCAAATTAGGTAATGTTACACTATGAAAACCCGTAAGAAATGTGCCTATATGTATTTTTTCTTTATTTTAAAGTTTTTCTTTTAGGTTTAAAGCAAAGTCTTAGTTAATATGGAGCTGAGCTATTGATACTCCAATAAATTAAAACTTACGGGTTCATCATTATTCATGATAAATTTGTGTTTAATGTTAGAGTAGCTATATTGAATAAATATGTTAAAATGGGATTTGAAACACATTCCATGATTTAAAAACTATACAGTTAAAAGGTTATCAGTAAAAATTAAGTTAAAAGCGCTTAAGTTACTGTAATATGGCTCTGTGTCAAGCAAGAAAATTAGCTCTTGTAGTGATAATCCTGTTGTTCACACAGGCTGTTTTTTTTTTTTTTGCTTGAGAGTGATGGAACTTGGACTGGATCCTTTGGATTGCTCCGTGATGAGGGGAATGGTGAGCCACCACTGAGAACTCTTGAACCGAACCAGACCAATCCTTCTTGGCCCCACGGTGAGCAGGCTGTTCTTTCACCACTACAAAATCTCATCCAGAGACTCTCATACAGAGCAACTTGGATTTGCCTTGACTTAACTGTCTAACTTAACTGACTAAAGTCAGCAGAATTAAAACACAATCTGAGCTCTTAGGGTAAAAGACACTTTTTTGTTTGTTTGTTTATTCTCATCTGATATTGTGCACAATTAATATTGCACTGTTGTTGTTGCAGCTCTTCAATACAGTTCAGTATTTGCTACCTGTGGCTCCATTCATTCTTTTGCATGTCACACCTTGCCTTTAACCCTCTTACAAACCTAGTGATTGGCCCAGAAAAACCTGTTAACTATCCAGTTAGCTCTTTACTTTCTTGTCAAGGCTACATAAGCATCCATTTTTTTCCAAATATAAATACCTGTGACTGTTTGAGAAAGCCACTTACTGCTGTTACGTAAGTATTTCAATAATCCTCAAAGATCTTTCTTCCTATGTAGATAAAAAAAAAAAAAAACATTTCAACTGCTGGAAACTCCTACCTATTCTTGATAAATCTGAGCAAACCTTTAAGTTCAGGCTTGCCTTGCTTTCACTGTTGTCTTTTTACACACTGCTCAAAGTTAAGGCATTTCTTATCTTGAATTCTTGTGTCTAGTCTAATATGATTGATATCTAATAATCAAAGTACACAACAGAATGTTCACTGGAGGCGTTACCTATAGATGTTCTTCCTAGTTTGGTTGGGTTGGTGTTCCTTGGTTGTCGCTTCTTGTTTTCATCTCTTCTTGTTATTTTGTTTTTACTTTAAACCCACTGTCTGCTTGTTTTATCTTCTCAAAAACTCCCTAATTTTGTTTCCACTGCCTCACTGTCTCTTCACCTCTGCTCGCTCTGCCTTCGCCCCCTCTTGTTTTAAGTCTGACTGCCATATAATCATTGAAGACGTTAGAGGTTGCTCAGGGAGGTTTATGGAGTATTTAGTATCAGCAAGGGGCTCTTTCTTTTAATTTGCCGTTGTCTGGTAGCTTTAGTACTGCCTGGACTTAATGCCTGAGCCTAAATCGGAGTGTTTATGCTTTGGAGTCTGGAGTTCTATGGGTGAAAGCACCCATGGTGGTTTTCATCCTGTCAAGACAGTCCATGTCTGATTTTTCACAGTCTGGGTGTGTATGTGTAAATTACACAAGAAGCTGATTTGTTTCTTGTGTAATTTAAATTGCTTTGCTGCACACTCAGGGGCCATAGTGGGGTCAGAAATTCTGCTGAGTGCACTGAAAACAAATCCGCAAATGGTTATTTATTCTTATAGAGTACATTCACTTTTATCGCTGCTACACTGAGCAGAGTTTTTATAAAGGATGAGGTTAAAAAAAATCTGTGTGAAGAGCACTTAAATGCAAAGGATTTGTCTTATCTCTTTGGGCCTATTTAAGGACAGGAGAAGCTGGCTCAAGTGATAGAAAAGTGGCTCTAAATGATCAAGGAAAGTGAATCATACACTTTAGCTAAATGTGATGGAGGTAATGTGCTGAAGCTGTTATAGTTCCTCTTTGGTAGCTAACTGGATTTACACAGCTTTTTGTTTTTATAGTTGTAATTTCTTGAGAAATAAAAGAACAGTCGCAAAGTGTAAACCTATTTAAGTACAGATGTCGGCCTATTATTTACCAAAATTTATTAAACTTTTGCTCAAGCACTGAAAGCAATTCCGTTGACATCCTTGCAGGCCCACTTGGCCTCATTCAGAGTGCACACACACAAATCTGAGTGTAAACTGTGTGTACTAACATTTCACACACAAATCTGTGATTCATCAATATTTTTGTGCCTGAATCTGTACTCTACACACAAATTTAGACCTGCCTGAGACCACAAGCAGGCTGTCTGAGGAAATTTAAATAAGACCTGGAAACTCCTACCTGTAGTTAAGTCTGAGCAAACCTTTAACTGACTATGTCTTCTGCTTCATCATTGTTGGAGTATGTGTTTGCTCAAAATTGACTTTGCTGGACGTTATCACTTAAAAAGTCAAATATTTTGGCCTTGTCCCACTGATGCTGAAGAACATGCATATTTTTAATAATAGCCTACAGATTCTCATGTCAGGCTGACAGATCAGGTTCTCCATGTCTTCTTTTATTTATTTATTTTTTATCATCTTTGATGTCAAGCTGTTTGTGGCACAGTGAGCATCTCTGGGGAAGCAATTTGTGTGGACTGATTTTTACGCAGGGTATAAACGTTTCTATGCACATATTAGTGAATTATTTTTTTTAATTTAATACGTTTTTTTTATCGACATCTGTCAAATAATTTGATTTGACAGCTGATTAGCAGGGGTTAACATATCCATCTTTTTATACATCCATTCATCCTCTTCCACTTATCCTGTTCAGGGTGGGGGCTGGAGCCTATCCCAGCTGTCATAGGGTAAGAGGCTGTTGCAGTGCCAGCACAGAGAGACAGACTCTCTGTCTCTCCATTCACAACCATGGGCAATTTAGAATCACCAGTTAACCTAACCCACTAACTGCATGTCTGTGGAAGGAAACATGGGAACACAGAAAGACCCTGGCCAAGGTGGAATCAAACCTAGGACCTTCTGGCTGTGAGGCAGCACTGCTAACCACCACACCACCATGCTGCCTTATATGGGTCTTTTTTAGCAACTCTTAAACAAGGTTACCTTTCAACCTGACTAGATCACCATGGTAAGTTATGCTGCACACCTGGCCTGGTCAAGAAAAGGATATGTTCAGAGTTTAATTTTAAAATAAGTAAATATGTTTGACATATGCACCCTGTTGAGCCACACATTAGTAATACATCCAAAAAAAAAGCAGTGTAGTAAAAGTTCTACCACAATAAACAGTGCATCACATTGTGAAAGGAATTGCCATGCTAGTGAAAAGAAAATAATATCAATAAATCCACATTTTTATGTTTGTCCTGATTTGCTGCCCAGTGCATTTTACAGTGCTGGAGTTCAATGCAGATTAGAAAATTGAAACTAAACTAATTTCCACTATGAGCGTGTCAGACCTTATGCTGCTATCATGTTACAAATAAAGAGCAGCAGTAAGAGTGCAATGAGGGCTAAAAATCTGTGTATTCACTTATGAATTCCCACGATTAACATTTTTTTGTTCATTTGCAGCATTTGTGTTTTGCTTTACCGCGATAATTTTTTGTATTCTTATAAAGAGTCCTTTCTACTTTGTTCAGGACTCTTCCTGAACAAAGCAGATAGTGCCTGGTTGGTTCATTTGGTAAAGAATGGGAATCACAATGTAAACACCTCTTGTTAAACTGACAAAAACCTCTTCTCCGTTTGTTGTTCTTCATCATCCGTGACTGGAGTTTTAGGTTTTTTGTCGAACCAACTACTGGGAAAAAAAAAAAGTCTGGCTATGTTGAACTTTCTTTGTAGTACACCTCTCAGGTTAAACAGATGATGAACAGATGGTTATTCTACATGATGCTAACCTAATCCTCAGGTACTTTCATGTACTGCAGGAAGTCTGTAAGATATATCTTTTTTATTAAAAAGAAATAACCTGTGCATACTTTCTTACCTCAATAAATAAAGGTAAGTGTGAAAAATGATATTTTTAAATTTTATAACCCCAGCAAACACAGCAAACAATCCTTTTCTAAAATGACTGATCAAGCTAAAGCACTGAAAACAAGTATAGAAAAAAATATTTGATCACTGCATCTGATCAGGATCTTAAGTGTGGCACAAACTCGCATTCCTTGCTGAATTTTAAATGAAGCTTATCAGAAAGACTCAGCTGAATGCCAGGAGAATGTCATCTTAGTGTAAAATATTAGGTTTGAATTAAGTGGTGCATTTCAAATATGAATGTATTGTTTAAGCATTTTTAGTAAAACACGCTGATGATGCAGTATTATATTGTACCACTTTTAATGTGTTCATGTTCTTTATTTATACAGGTCCAGCAATTAATGTTCATGTATGTAATCAATGTTTTATGAATGCATGAGGGCATAAAGTATTACATATATAACTGATTCTTGATAATGCTGTTTGGCTGATAGAGACAACTAGGTTATTGTAGGTTGAATGAAATTATGTAAAACAGCCCTCTTTACTTGTATACAGGTGTTCACAGAAGAGCACTCTGCAGTAATGTCTGGTTCAAAGGAGCCAATCAGACAATAAATTAAACAAAGGGCAAACAAAATCCTGCTTGGGTTTCTACTTTATTTTTTCTTTCACTTTCACACATGAATATGTCATGAAGTGTGGAGTGTAGAGGTAAAAACCCTATTGCAATCAAGACATTCCAACAAAAAACGAGCTTTAATACTGAATGAAAACCCCCAAAAAAAGTTTGAAGGGTGAAAAACCAGAAATCCAAAAACACGACGAGCCAAAAAATCTAGAAAAAACTTGGGAACAAACAGAACTGCACAAAAAGGACTAACTGGGTATTAGACACAGGTGAGGAACAAGACACAGGTGAGGAACAAGACACAGGTGCACATAATCAGCACTCATGAAAGCAGTCAGACAGGGAGGAAGTTATCTTATCTATCTAGCTATCAAGCTGAAAAGAACATGTAAAAGTTCTTGCTATCAATAGCTGTGTTGCAGGTCACTCTTATTTAATTGTTGGACATCAAGGTAAGCTATGTGGATCTTTTTGAAAAAGGTACATATTAGGATTTGGCAGTTTGCACCACAGTTCAATTGTCTTATTGTTTTCCTTTGGCATCGCTGATTAGTGACAGCAAAACAAGGTTTTTTGAAGCTCTGAACCTTTTTGAACCATTGTGTCAAAAATTGGGTCACTACTCAAAGTTTCATTGAGTACTCTTGGGTGACATCTATTGGCAGCAATGGTTGTTGCACAGCCAAATGAAGCCCTGCAAACGTGACACACGTTTTATGTGTATAGAACTTCTTAACGTATGCTGTGACGATTCCTTAAATGACCTGGCAATCCAACTGTGATATGCATTTGTTCTTTGTCTCCCATATTATAAATTATCTGCCTGCATAATTCCATCTATGAAATAAAAAATAAATAATACATTTGGAAATGGTTTTGCTTTGTCCTTGATTCTAAATTACACACTGGACAGGGAAGGTATTCAGTAATAAAGCAATGAAGCAGTAGGCATGATTGATATGTTTTGGATTTTTTTCTTTGTTAGTGTGCTTGGTGTACAGGAAATGTCTGCTTATGCAACTCGGTTGGTTTTTATTTGACGATCGCGCAGCAAACCACTGGCGAAGCAAGCAACAACAAACCGGGCGCGGGCGGGCAAGAACGCCGAGGCACGCGCACGCGACGCCAGGCGAGCGCGCGCGCGCGCGCGCGCGCAGCGAGCGCGGGCGGGCGGGCGCCACGCCAGGGCGGAGGCAACGCCAACAGGCGCGCGCA
>JAMQGT020004885.1:0-51717 GCA_024447675.2 Pterophyllum scalare | reverse complement strand
CTTTACAACTACTCTTTCAAGGATTTTGGAGAGAAAAGGAAGGTTGGAGATTGGCCTATAATTAGCTAAGACAGCTGGGTCAGTGATGGCTTTTTAAGTAGCGGTTTAATTACAGCCACCTTGAAGGCCTGTGGTACATAGCTAACCAATAAAGACAGATTGATCATTTTTAAGACTTCTTTGAACAGTCTAGTAGGAATGGGATCTAATAAACATGTTGATGGTTTGGAGGAAGTAACTATTGAAGTTAACTCCAAAAGATCAACTGGAGCCAAAGAGTCTAAACAAATACCAGCAGTGCTGAAAGCAGCCGAACATGAAGATAAATCTTGGAGATGGTTTTGAATAATTTTTTCTCTAATGTCTAAAATTTTATTTGTAAAGAAATCCATGAAGTCATTACTAGTTAAAGTGAAAGTCATTACTAGTTAAAGTAAACTGAGACAGTTAGGAGGCTGGCCACAGGGCCTGTGACAACAATCGACGAACTCTGGAGGCCGGCCATGAGGCCAGGAGTGAAGACTCCCAGGAGAGGTTGACAAAGGAGGCAACAGGACACCTCTGGTGCAGGTAATCTCAGACTTCTGCTCTCATGGTCAGGACTGCCCATCGGCTCCGGACACTGAACATTTGTGTGGAGCGGGACCCAGTGGCTTGGGCCTATAGGATTTGCTTTGCAGGTTGCTTGAAAGGCTCTGGCAGAGGCTCTGGCGGTGCAGGTTGCTCGAAAGGTTCTATTGACCAGGTGAGAGCTTCAGACTCTGGAGGTGGAGCTGAAGACTCTGGAGGCAAGGGACAAGTTGAAGCAGGTGGCTCAGATGCTATAGATGAAGCAGATGGCAGCAGATCAGATGAAGCAGGTAACTTCATCTGGTCGAGATGTATATGATGAAGCAGATGATGCAGATGATGTAGATGGTGGAGCTCAAGACTCTGAATGTGCAGGTGACATAGAAGACTGAAGAAGTGGCGAAGACTGAAGGCTCTGGTGACTGATGAAGCTGGGACCACTCTAAAGTGGACTGGGGCTGTTTTTGAGGGTCCACAGCCACTGCCTGAGGCTGAAGACCAGACTGGGACCTGACTGGCCCCACCTGAGGAACAGGTGTGGGTGCCTCACAGGAGCATCGCTCGCAGTCTCAATAGTTGCCAGTGCAGAAAACAGTCTTTATATTTACAGCAGGGATGTCAAAGAAAGGCCAGATTTGAAAATGTGAAAATTCCCGAGGACCAACAGTCCCTGATAACATCAATTTAAAGAAGGGGAGTCCAAACATGGCCCGTGTTCGGATTTTATTTGGCCTGTGCGTTTTCTCCATACTTGTGTTATTTTTGGCCCACCAGCGAAAGCACTGAAGACAACTCAGCATGCAATTCCTCATTTTAACTCATGGAGGCAGTGCCGTGTAACAGATGCCTGCCGACTGCTTCAAAATCTCAGAAAGAAGAAGGTTGAATGATTAACGAATCACAGCCCATGCTGAGTGATGCCATGCACCATGGGTGGGGGTCATAGGTGAACAGTGTGGCCAACCGCTAACGACTTTTTTTTTTTCTTCCAAAAAGCGACTAGTGAATAATTTAGCACCGTTTTCTGGTGACCTTGGTGACTTTTGAGATAGCCCAGAAAGCTGAAATCCTCCACCGGCGCCCTGTTCTGTGTAGATACAGCGCTCCATTAATATGTTTGGACTTTGCTTCAGCACCAAGGGCACGTGCCCCCACAGCCCAGACCTCGCTGCAAACAAAGCTGCAACTTTTCCAGAGACACTTGTTACAAATGCAGCATTGCACCACATGCTTCCCAGCTCTGCTGGAGGTCATGGTTGTCAATATAGGTGTGCAAACAAAGCAGTATGTGGCTCCACATGTATACTGCTCCACTTCACCTGCAGCTACACCTGCAGCCAGAGCCAGTATTGTCAGTAACGTGTTACTTAGTAACGCGTTACTCTAATCCTGACTACTTTTTTTCTGTAAAGAGTAACCTAACGCGGTACTATTTGCAGTCCAGTAATCAGATTAAAGTTACTTATTTAAGTCACTGTGCGTTACTATTTTTGTCATTTTCCTCAGTACAAAGAAATATTTTTGCTTTCTTCTTGCGTCTCGGGGGGTGACATCTGGCCGATACAGGCACTATTGTTTTTGTCAGCTAAAGATGACAATATCAAGGTTAGTTGTGCACTCTGATGGCAACAAAGTGCTTTCTAGCTTCAAAAACACTTCAAAAACAAAGCTGGACTTCGGTACAAACCAATACCTGCAGCGGGGGTGCTGCCGGTGTTTGCCAAAAAGTGATTTTCGGTGGTTGCTTGAAAATGATGGCTTGTAACAATGACTTGACCTGTAACCTGTGAAACGTGTCAAACATCTCTCTCATGAATGATATCAGGTCATTGTGAGTGAGAAACAGCATTTCTATCACAGGGTAGAAGCTGCACTCAGTTTTTGGAAAAGTGACTTTTATATATTCATTTTATATGAAGGTAAAAACTGTCAGTGACATTAAAAATTTCTTTTTAAACAGAAATCTGGCTCAGAAGGCTGCAGAGATCACAACAAATATAACATCACAGTTCTATAAAGATATTTGAAGTGGATTGATTATAATGTAGGTACAATAACACAGACTCACAAAGATTGTTGACAAACAGGTTATTTCTTCATGTTATATATCAGCCCTTCATAAATCATGCTGACTGCACTCTGTTTGCCAATATAAGCAAAGACACATAAAAGCACACAGAAACATCGGATCACTTTATGGCAGACAATCACCGGCAGCTGTTTAAAGTAACTAATAAAGTAACTTGTAATCTAACTTAGTTACTTCTAAAATTAAGTTATCAGTTAAGTAACTAAGTTACTTTTTAAAGGAGTAATCAGTAAAGAGTGATCAGATTACTTTTTCAAGGTAACTATACCATCACTGGCCAGAGCTGACTGAGCTTCAGTGTAACTAGCGTTTCTCTCACAGCTTTTTACCGGTGTTGTGCCAAAAAAGTCATTTTTGGTATTTTGGTAGTTACTTTTATATATTCTTTATCAGGAAAAATGTTTTTTTCAGAGAGATCTAGCCAAGGTGGCAGCAGAAATTGCAACAAATATAACATCACAGCTCTATAAAGATGTTTGATGTGGCCAAAAAGAAGAGAAGAAGAAGAATGTATTATTGTCAAAATCTATGTAACAAGGTTAACACAGAAGTTTGAAATTGCGTTTGACCAGTCTTCAATGTGCAGTTAACTAAATACTAGATATGACATTGATCATAATCACTCACTCACTCACTCACTCAGTCAGTCACACACACACACTGCAGTGCAAGTTAACATAATGACAAAACACTAACATAGTAATACAACCTTGTACAATAAATACACACTGGATTGATAATAAATGTGAGGCCTCAAGGCCTTCATAAGCCTTGAGGCAACTGTGATTTGACATGATATAAATAAAATAAATTTATTTGAATAAGTGAGACATAACTATGGAAGCTTTTTTCCATCAGTAAAAAAAAAATCAGCATCTGTAATTCTAGTTTTGAGTTACATGTCACAAATTTTTGTGTTAATAAATCAAAATTTGGCTTAGGGCTGCCAATCTGGAAGCTATGAGAAAGAGGTCATTTCCTTGTTACCCGGAAGCAGATGATGCAAGTGCATGCACGCTCAAAATGGGGTAGCAACAGGATCAGTAAGCTAGCAGTTTCTAGCAAACATGAGCAAATTCTCATCATCTTTTTGATGTTCAACGATCAAAATGTCAATAAGCAAAAACAGCTGCATAAAAGGTAAGGAATCAATGTTTTCATGTCGTCCTGTTGGACAGCTGATACCTTCAGCTTCCTGCATAATAAGGAAATGACGTACCTTCACCGCCTTTCCTGATTGGCAGTGCTAACTGAGTCATGGATGCGAACACTTATTTATTTATTTATTTATTTATTTTGTGGCAGAAACAAGCTTCTGTACATAATGCATCAAAAAGACATTGGAAATCTTTTTTTTCTTTCCTGAAATCACTTTTTGGCACAAGACCGGCAGCTGGATCAGATCAAGTTCCCGGAGATGAACAAAGGAAATGTTCAGCTTGTTTGGCTCCACATGTTGGTGTGAGCAGATTTTCTCTGTTCTGAAGTTAAACAAGAACTGCTCAGATCCAGACTAAGTGACTCCACCTACGTGACATCTTACACAGGCCTACCACTGCTCTGCAGGCAGACCTGCCCTGTGTACCTGTGTGCCCTTCACATCAGTGTCAGTAGCTCACCTGTTGCTCTGTTATCAGTATTACACAGCAGAAGCAGGTAGACAGAAGGAATGCAGACACTCAGACAAGACACAAGGACATGAGGCAGGTGAGGAAAACTAACCTCCAGATAATAACAGGAACACAGTAATCCAATACATAAAGACATACAAAGGTGAGAAATGAAACCATAAACAACCTAAAGAAACTGAAGAAATCTAACACCAAATGATACTATAGGTGACGGAAAAAGTAATCACCAAATCACCTACCAGGGGAACAGCCACTCAAATGATTAAGTACCTGCTGACACTGACGCTGTCAAACCACACCACGGGTCTCTCCACCAAACAAACCATGCAAGGCCTTCACACTAAAGACGCTGCTTCAGGACCAACAAACGAAGGAAACAAATCTGTTAGTCCACTCAATCAAATCAAAAGACGCCACAAGCCCACAAATTTGTTACAGTCCACCTCGAGGGCCATGACTAATAATAGTAGAGACACCAGTTCACCCCAATATTACCAGTTTATTTGTCCACACACAATAAGTGTAGAGACAAAACTAATACAGTGTGTCCAATGAGGGTATTGAGGACAAAAAGTTACATGACAGTGTGTTGTAAGGTGAACAAGGAGCCAAAACTCCACAAACAGCAGGACGCAACCCCCAGATTAAAGAAGCTCACTCAGTTGTTATTTTTTAGTTTGATATGCAAAAAACTGTTTGTTGAGCTTATTAATCACTTATCTTTGTGTATTATTCTCCAACAGGTGATTCTCCAACAGGTGCAGGTGAAGCAGGGAAACAAGAATTCCGGATTGTTCTCGTTGGTAAAACTGGAGTCGGGAAGACTGCATCAGGAAACACCATCTTAGGGAGAAAAGCTTTTCAGTCCAACCTGTCTGCAACCACAGAGTGCCAGAAGGAAACAGGAGAGTTTGAAGGTCAAACACTGGCTGTAGTTGATACTCCAGGTCTGCTAAACACCAGGCTAACTGAAGAGCAGGTGATGACAGAGATCAGTAGATGCTTCTCATTGGCTGCTCCTGGTCCTCATGTGTTCCTGATTGTGCTCCAGGGGGGCAGATTCATAGAAGAAGATCAAGAAATTGTGCAAAACCTTCAGAAGATGCTTGGAAAAGACGCAGCACATTACACTATGGTGTTGTTCACCTGTGGAGGTGACCTGAAGGCAGACGGAGACACAATCGAGGGAATAATAGACAAGGATAAAGCTCTTGGTAGCTTCATCATTCAGTGCCATCAACGATATCATGTTTTTGAAAACCGAGATAAGGATCCCTCTCAGGTCAGAGAGCTGCTGGAGAAGATCAATGAGATGGTTCAGAGAAATGGAGGAAGATTCTACACCACTGACATGTTCAGAGAGGCTGAGAGAGCCATGAAAGAAGAGGTGGCACGACATCAGAGAGAACATCGACCTCGGACACATAAAGAACTAATCGTGGGTTCTACAAACCCGCCCGGTCACAGCTCATCACCAAGAGTGAAAGTGTTTCTCTGCAGCATGATGTAATATTCAGTGTTCATGATCTCTGAGCTGCAGCTTGTTCAAAACAGGAGCAATAATAATAAAAGTCGACATATTTCACTGCATGCATCACATTTATTAAATGTTTCTGCTCATGGTACAGAATGTAGTCCATTCATTAATGATTGTGGATTATTGATTATGTGATTATTCATGAACTGCTGTAGAAATATAAATGTGCCTTTAAAAAGTGTTTGAAGCTTGAATGAATCATGAATCGGTGAGATCATCATTAATGATGACGCTCAATAAAGGAAACCAAGCAGTCTGCAGAGGAAAATAATCAGTGATGTTAAAATCAGAGTTTATGAAGAGGATAAAGTTTGAAGGAGCTGACGCAGGTGGAATGGATGAACTCTGTGATGTCACAGAGAGACTGCTCTAATGAACAAATATAAAGATGATTGATGACTTATTCCAAATAAAAACATACTGAACACAAACCTCCTGTGTGCATCAGTCTTGTTCCCATGCAGGAACATGATGGCTGCAGATAAGCTCGGTCTGAACTCGCCTGGAAGGAAACGAGGTGAACCTGAAAGCAGCTTCCTGTCTCTGAGTGTCTGTGAGGCTTAAAGTGAGCGAACCAACAGGCACGAAGAAAAGCTGACACTAAAAAGTACAAATACAACTAAAACAGAAGTATATAAAGTATATTCTGTGGGTGTTTTCATTGAAATTCACTCTGTATGAATTTAAATCCTTCACTACAAAGATGAGGAGAGTTATTAGCCCCCTACGAAACACTGAAATATCACATAAGCATTCAGACTTTGGCAAAAACACTTTGAATTGAGCTCAGCTGCCTCCCATCTCTCTGGATCACTGCTGAGATGTTTCTGCACCGTGACTGGAGTCCACCTGTGGTAGACTCACCTGACTGACATGAGTCACAAAGACACACACCTCCCTACACAAAGCCCCCCAGCTGAGAGTGCATATCAGAGCAACGCCCAAACCACGAGGTCAAAGGTGCTGCCCTCAGAGCTCAGAGGTATTAATGTTCAGATCTGGGGAAGGCCACAAAAACATTCTGCTGTACTGAAGGTGTCCAAGAGCGCAGCAGCCTCCATCATCCTCAAATATACGAAGAGTGGCCCAGCCAGGACGCTTCTGAGAGCCGCTGAGCTCCACAGATCCTGAGTGGAGACGGGACTGAGTTTGTTCAGGGTTTTCTTTTTAATGAATTTGCAAAAAAATACTAAAATGATGTTTTCAGTTTGTCATTATGGAGTACTGAGTGTAGATTAACTGCACAACAAAACTGAAAAACTGAAGGGGTCTGAATCCTCTCTGAACCCACTGGATAAGATAAGATTTGTCACATACAAAATGAAATGTATTTTTTACCTGCAGCTGATAGTAAAAATATATAAATAAGAATAAAAATATGTAATTCCCACATCACAGTCCACAAGGTAAAAATATAAAATTCCAGTGGTTGGTATTTGCCGGGCAGCACGTTGGCGTGGTGGTTAGCACTGCTGCCTCAGCGTGGCTTTCCTCCCACAGTCCAAACACATGCACTTACTGGGGTTAGGTTAGATGGTCACTCTAAATTTCCCACAGGTGTGACTGGTGGTCTGTCTCTGTGTGTTAGCCCTGTGACCTGTACAGGTGTACCCTCCCTCTCACCCCATACCAGCTGGCATAGGCTCCAGCCCCCCTGCAACCCTGAGCAGGATAAGATGAAGGGAATGGATGGATGCTGTTTACACCTGGGTATGTTCCTGCAGCTGTGTCAGTAAGTGCAGCTATGGTATGGTACGGTACGGTATGGTATGATACGGTATGGTATGGTACGGTATGGTATGTATGGTACGGTATGATACGGTATGGTATGGTATGGTGTTGATATGGTACGGTATGGTACGGTATGATACGGTATGGTATGGTATGGTATGGTATGGTAGTGCCCATTGAACAGAATAGAACAGTTCACACAGGACTCAGCTGATAGATGTGGAATCACATCCTTTTAAGGCTGTCTGCACCTTTTTAAACTGACTAGTAACAAGCTGCAGAAAACCTCACATCAGCTTAGAGGTGACCGCCTCTGAAACACAGGTGACCCCTCTGATAGGAGCACACCTGACTGCTGTTCGAGGGTTTCATCTTCCAGTTACAGAGCTCGGCACTGTAAGGACATGATGCCTTTGGAGGGAGGAGCTTAAAGCTCAATATAACACAGAGCGGAGAGGGCTGTGAAGCATTCAGCAGGAGAGACTGCAAACATGGCCAGCAGTAAGTACACTCATATATATTATCATGTTTTACACTCACTGAGTGCTTAAATACATTTTTCTATAACAAGTTAGAGTTTTATATTTGGATGAAGAGTAAACCCGATCAAGAGCCACCTGTTAAAGTAAAAATTAGATTTGAACTTTTATTCTTTATATTTGGGTCCATATTCAGTGACTTTCCTTAGTGTGTGTTTGGTAGCTTAGAATAGTGCTCCATATATTGTTGACAGCGCCGTCGAAATGACTGGCTGAAACACGCAGCAAGTTAAAGAAGAGAGATTCTTTTCATATTTTAAGCTGATGAGTTATTTTATGCAGCTTTAGAGTGATTAAAGCACCATGCATGAGGGCAGACACCCCCAGAGACCTGAGCTCTATGATAGCTCATATCAGCTGTTCATATTCAGAAGACGCTTTAAGCAGAAGCTTTGAGGAAACAGCAAAGTGCCGTCAGGGAGCCGTCTGACAGTTAAAGCTGGAAGCTGAGAGGATTATCAGAGCGATCGGTGTGACTGCAGACTGAGGAGAAACACAGTTGTTAATATCACAGAGGGAAAATCCAGAAAACAAAGGAACAAAAAAAGGAAAGTTTCCATCAGTGGTAAAATTCCATCTGTGGTTCAGTGTGCCTTAACTTCAGCACAAATATCCGGATGATGATCGAGCTGAGTTGTCTACATTTAAAGTGTTTCTAATGTGCCCTCTACTTTGTAGAAATCCTAATCAATGTGAATATCACGTTGCATTAACTGGTGTAATTGTTAAACAGGTGAACGTGTGAAGATGGTGCTTGTTGGAAAAACTGGAGTTGGGAAGAGCGCAACAGGAAACACCATCTTAGGAAATACTGTTTTTACGTCTACATCCTCTTCTGGCTCGGTGACATCAGAGTGTGAGAAGGTCTCGGCACAGTTCGAAGGTCAATCTGTGTCAGTAGTCGATACTCCGGGTCTCTTTGACACTAAAGATGAAGAGAAGGTGGTGGGAGAGATCGTTAAATGCATCATATTTGCTGCTCCTGGGCCTCATGTGTTCCTGGTCGTGATTCAGGCCGGCAGATTCACCAAAGAAGAACAAGAATCAGTGAAAATCATTCAGAAGATTTTTGGAGAAAAAGCATCACGTTACATCATGGCCTTGTTCACCCGTGGGGACGATCTGGAGGCCGATGGAGTCACTGTAGAAAAATTTATTTGTGGTAATGCAGCTCTCTGTGGCTTCATCAGTCAGTGCGGTGGAGGATATCATCTTTTTAACAACAGAAGTAAGGATCCCTCTCAGGTCAAAGAGCTGCTGAAGAAGATCAACGACATGGTTCAGAGAAACGGAGGAAGCTACTACACCAATGACATGCTGAAGGAGGCTGAGAGAGCCATCGTAGAAGAGACCAAACATCTTCAGAGAGAAGATCCATCTCTGTCATACCAAGAAGCAAGAAGACAGGCCCTCAGAAATCCATTTTTTAAGCCCCCCAAAGTTGTAACTGTAGTCAAAGAAAAAACAAGTGGTGGCTGGTGCAGCATACTGTAACAGTTCTCCTCTGTGACCTCTGAGCTGCATCTCATCCCAACATATGAATACAGGAGGATTAACACTGTGAGGTTATTTTACTGAATGCACCACATTTACCTGTTTCTGCTCATGTTACCAAGTACAGTCTATTCATTAATGTGATTATTGGGATATTCATGAACTCTTTGCCATAAAATTTTCTAAAATGTGTTTAGAAGCTGCAGAAATCTGCTTATTGAATGATGCATGATGAATCCATCAGATGAACATTACTGATGATGCTTTTGTTGTTCTGCCAGTGGAGAATCAAAGGAAAGTGGATCCACCCAGTCTGTGCACAAAAATATCCACTGACATTAAAAAGAGTGTTTATGAAGAGGATAAAGGAAATTAAATGAGCTGATACATGTGTTACAGTGCAGTTAGAGGTCAGAGTCTAAATGTATGAACTCTGTGATGTCACAAAGACACTGCACTGATGAGTGATTATAAACACAGCAAATTATTCATTTATTTCAAATAAAGACAAACATATTGAACACAAATCTGTCCGCAGCGTTATCATATCTGAACACAGAGGATTCACTTTTCACATTTTTCACTCTTGTTATGTTGCAGCTTGATGCTACAATTGTGTAAATCATTTTTCCCTCATTAATCTACTCTAACAAGGTTAGAATAGAATAGAATAGAATAGAATGCCTTTATTGTCATTATGCAGAATGTACAATGAGACTGGAGGGCCATCCCATCTCTAAAATATAAAATAGAACTTCTAAAAATGTAGAGGAAATAAAACAGAAAACATAAAAATATATACACATAATAATGCAGATGGTGAGTATTGCACTTGGTGAATGAATATCCGGTTGTTAAGTGATGGTGCAGAATTCCATTTCCGGGTCCAAACTGTCACATGATCAGTGTCCTCAGTGCTGTGTCCCTGGTTGTTTTAACCGATCCGACTCAAGAAAAACACACTCAGCTGTGATTTTACCGATGAGGAAGGGATGCAGAAATGGCTGCAGCTGATATGGTACGTTACAATCATCTTTAATAGTGAACAGTGAACAGAGAACAAGGGTTTTGGGGGGCGGTGTGGGCGAGCATAACAGCTGGCAGTTGGGGCTCAGGCCACAACCGTCCCCTGAATTTTAACAGCACCCAGCTCACCTCATACATTCAGAAACACAAATACATACACTTATCTAACTGGGGGGAACCACAGAGGGTGGGTGGATGTGGATGAATGTGTGTCTTTGCCCATCTGTTACAGTCTTTATCTTTGTTTGTGGGCATATAGGTGGGTGAATGCATGTAGATGTATGTGTGTGTATAGATGCATATATATATATATATATATATAAAGCACAGGTTAGATGTACAGAGAGATCAGATTTCCAACACAGCTGCTTGCAGTAATGAATGTTCATCCAAGACGTGTGAGTCTGTCTCCCTTTAGACTCTGTCACTCTGTCCTCCTCCACAAAGGAGTGTAAAACTGGGCCCCTCATCTCTCCTGATTGCTCTCACCTGATGGGCACGTATTTCTGTGTCCTCTGGAAAAATCGTGGAAACTGAAATACAGAGCTTTTTGTTTATTATTGGAACAGCTGAGCACACTGCAATAACAGTGTCTTGATGACTGTGCCATGCTTGTTAGGTGGGCTGCTGCTGAGAAAGATGGACACAAGAAGAAAGCAAAAAGAAACACATCAGAACATGGAAATGGTTTGGCATATAGCCTTAAAGTCAGTATTTAAAACACTATTCTAAACGGCAGTGTTGAAGATGTCAGTGATTTGACATTAATATAGAAACCTTTTAACGTTACAGCACTGACAGGCAGCAGTGTATATTTTAGCTCCCTGTGGCTAAAGGTTCTGCTAGCTAGTTTACTTTCCAATTGGAGGCTGTTTCTTTTATACACGGTTACAGAACGATAAATTGACAATGATGGATAACGTTACCAGGGCTAACTGTCAGAGCATGACAGTCGCACATAGGGAAATAATTCAATTCAATTCAGCTTTATTTATATAGCACCAAATCACAACAAACAGTCGCCTCAAGGTGCTTTGTATTGTGGGTAAAGACCCTACAATAATACAGAGAAAACCCAACAGTCAAAACGACCCACTATGAACAAGCACTTGGCAACAGTGGGAAGGAAAAGAGAGGATGTATCCATATTCTGATGATGAAGACTGGGAATTTATAAAAAGGTTTTTTTGTTGTTCACACAGAAGAACTGTTCTCTTGGCACAACTCTCTACAGCAGCACATCGACTGATGTCAGAGCAAGAAGCTGCAGCAATTCTACCCCTGATTTTGAGGGATGCAGGATTAGTTACTCCATGTGAAAATCCACTTGTGTGTGCACCAGTTTTCCCTGTTTAAGAAAATATGTGATAAAGATCAACCTACAAAGTGGAGATTTGTACAAGATTTGCAAACAGTAAATGTAGCTGAGATGCATGCATGCTCCAAACCCATAAACTATCCTGTCTCAAGTGCCTCCTGATGCTTGCTGCTTCTCTGTGGTGGATTTGGCAAATGTTTTTTAGTGTTCCAGTTCATCAAGACAGTCAATGCTGGTTTGACTTTACTTTTAATGGGGAAAGGTTACACGCCAGTAAGGTCTATGCCAGGGTGCTGGAAAAGAAGGATCCGCCCGTTAGTCGAACCTCGGATCCAGGAGGAACAATGCGGTTTTCGTCGTCATTATGGAGCGCTGAACCAGCTCTTTATCCTCTCAAGGATATTTGAGTGTGCATGGGAGTTTGCCCAACCAGTCTACGTGTGCTTTGTGGACTTGGAGAAGGCTTTCGACCGTGTCCCTCAGGGTATCCTGTGGGAGGTCCTGTGGGAGTATGGGGTGTCTGGCTCGCTGTTGCAGGCCATTCAGTCTCTGTACAACCGCAGTGAGAGCTTGGTCTGTATAGCCAGTAATAAGTCAGATTCATTTCCTGTGGGTGTTGGACTCCCTCAGTGCTGCCCTTTGTCACCAACTAGGTGTAGCCAGGTGGCAGAAGGCTTCTTCCTTGGTGTCCTCAGAGTCTCATTTCTGATTTTTGCAGATGATGCAGTCCTGTTGGCTTCATCAGGTGGTGGCCTCCAGCTCGCAGTGGAACGGTTCACAGCCGAGTGTGAAGCAGCTGGCATGAGAATCAGCACCTCTAAGTCTGAGGCCATGGTCCTCAGCTGGAAAAGGGTGGAGAGCTGCTCATTGACTCTTGCCCTTTGGCCGTGGGGGCTCTGTCTAGGGTCTCCCTCCTTCCTCCTCCTATGTATGTATATCTACTTTTCTATGAGTATATTTTCCTTTCTCCCCTTTGTCTCCCCCCCACTCCTTTTTTCTCTCTCTTTTTTTAAATCCTTCTTTTCTATCCCCTTCCTTATTGCCTGCCAGGCCTGGCATAAATAACTAACTAAATAAGTAAAAATACAAACATTAACAAGAATAGCCTATAGAAAACTTATAGTGCTGTTCTTGTAAAAGGAAATATGTTTGGTACATCAGAGCATTCGGATCAACATTCCAGTTGCGAAAACTGCCAGAAATGATAGTCTTAAAAAAAATAAAAATAAAATAAATGAGTTTCCTCTGAAGGGTGGCTGGCCTCTCCCTTAGAGATAAGGGGAGGAGTGTGGCCATCCGGGAGGGGCTCAGAGTAGAGCCACTTCTCCTCCACATCAAAAGGAATCTGCTGAGGTGGCTCAGGCATCTGATTAGGATGCCTCCTGGCTGCCTCTTGGGTGAGGTGTTCCATGCATGTCCCACCGGGAGGAGGCCCCGTGGTAGACCCAGGACAGGCTGGGGAGATTATATCTCTCAGCTGGCCTGGAAACGCCTTGGGGTCCCTCCGGATGAGCTGGTGGAGGTGGCTGGGGAGAGGGAAGCCTGGACTTTTCTGCTTGGGCTCCTGCCCCTGGATAAGCGGAAGAGAATGGATGGATGGATGGATGGATGGATGGTGGTTACGCACATACTGTGAGGCCCCCATCATTTATAATGATGCATTTAGAGGAAGTTTAGAATCACTGCAACTGGCTAAGAGTATGGCTCTCTTGCAGTATTTTTGATGATTTAATGATCTGCAGCCTAAATAAAAAAAGGCTGGAGTTGACTCTGTAGGGTTATTAAAGCATCTGGCAGCAGTGTAATTAGTTCAAAACATACCAAAACCTGTAACAAAGGCTGCTGTAGCATATTTATCTCTATCTGATCTGTTTTGGAAGCACCACTTAGTGCTATTGTGAATGGGAAGGAGTTCCAGTTGGGTGATGTAGTGACCTGGATGTAAAGCGGGCTCTCCGATTTGTTCTACCTGATCCCACCAGACCTTTCACACAGACAGTTGATGAGGAAAATGGTTGCATGACTTCTGATTAAAGGAACTGATCTCATCACTAACTGAAATATTTGAACAGGCCAGATCTGCATATTTTTCTAATCTTGTGAATACGAACAAGAAAAATCCAGAAGTCTTGTTTGATACCATTAATAACCTGGTATCACCCAAGCTCCCTTCCTAACTCCCTTCCCAGATGTCTCAACCTCCATTCACACCTTTGTTCCAGTGACCTCAATACGTCACATGAAACAATGGAGCGAAGACCTAAATTGGTTTCATCTGAAACCACTGATTGTAATGACCCATGCCTCCCTTCACACCTTGGCACGTCACTATCCACATGATCAAAATACAGTCATAACCACCTCCAGGGGACCACGCCCACAGGGGTTTAAATACCTGGGTCTCTCCACCTTTGGTTTGAGAACTGAAGAAGCCTTTTGGATGAGGTGCAATGTCTCCAAGAAACAAAAATAAGTCCAGTCACCTTTTTTCGAGCTCCAGATGCTCTGGTGCCTGTATTCACAACATTTGACTGCAACAAATTTTTCAACTTTTTTGTGAAAAAGGTCAGTAATATCAGGGCAAATGTAAAGCCACCTCCAGGGAACATTGCTAGTGCTGGATCTACAGCATGCTCTTGGTCCTCATTTACTGCTGTCACTTTGGAAGATTTTAAGGTTTTACTATAAAAAAGATTAACCCTTCTTCCTGTGTTCTAGATGTAAAGTAATAATATCCTTGATAAGTTTCAGTCTGGTTTTCGTAAGATGCACTCCACTGAGATTGCCTTGTTAAAAGTCTCAAATGATATATTGATGGCTGCAGACTCTGGTAATGTGTATTGGCTCTGTTAGATTTGTCCTCTGCCTTTGACACAGTGGACCACAAGAACTGCAGAATGAGATTTTTGGAACTGTTCTCTGTGGTTTTCCTCCTATCTGAGAAATTTTCCATGTCTGCAAATAACATAATGTTCAAAGTCACTCCCTTCCTGCATGGTGTTCCTCAGGGTTCAGTCCTAGGCCCCATTTTGTTCCTTTTATACATCAGCCCCCTTGGTAAGATCATCAGTAGCGTTAATAATATGACGTTCAACTGTACTGTTCCTTCAGTGACTCAGAAGTACACAAGCTCGATGACTTACAACTGCCTTCAGTTACCTTCCAGGAGGACTGGAACCCCGATCATTGCTCCAGATCAGAAAGTTTCTTGAATCAAACAACATCTTGGTTCTCTGGGCTCCTCCTCCCAGCCCAGCCCCAGAAACCTTGGTGTTCTGTTTGACCACTCAGTGTCTCTGCACAGACATTCAAGACTTCTGGTAAAAAGTTGCTTTTATCATTTGAGGAATATTTCTAAACGGAGTGCAATGTTATGAAAATCTGACCTGGAGATGATTATTCACGCCTTTATTTCCTCTTGTTTAGATTATTGTAACTCTATTTTTACTTGTTTTAATAAATCTGTTGTCACTCATCTCCAGTCAGTCCAGAACGCTGCAGCAAGGATTTTGACAGGAACCAACAGAGGGGCACAAATCACACCAGTTTTATCCTCTCTACATTGGCTACCTGTCAAATTTGGAATTGATTTTAAAAATTTAGTCTTGACTTTTAGAGCTTTTAATGGACTGGACCCCCCCAATACATCACCGAAATGCTGACCCCTTTTTCTTCAGGCCTGACTCTTCTGTCCCTAAGCCAGAACCTCCTGAAAGTCCCTAAGACCCTATTTAAAACTCAGGGTGACCTGTCCTTTCAGGTAGTGGCTGCCAGGCTGTGGAATACCCTGTCCCTGTCCGTCCGATTCTGTTGATTCCTTTAAAAAGCTGCTTAAGACACTTCTATTCAGACAAGGTTATAGTTAAATGTTCTACTTATTGTTTTTATCAGCTATTTGTATCTATTTTACTTGCACTTTGTGATTTTATCTGTGAAAAGTCCTATATAAATAAAGTTTACTTACACACTTCTGTCAAAGGATCATGAAGGGAGACAGCGACCTGTGGCCGATATTCCAGCAAAGCTAGATTCTGTAGCAGGACCCCCTCGCTGTGTACCAGGTGCTTCTGCAGCTGAAAAGGCTGTAATGGCTGCAAATAACATGCTTATGGTTGGCTACTCTGAGCTAACCCTCAGTGGCTCAGAGACACCACAGTTCTGCTTGATATGCCAAACATCACTGCTAGATGTAATGTTTTAAATAAGGCCACACTGCTGCCTGTTGCTGGGGGAGGGGACCAGCATAATTGCGTTGCTGTGCTAAAAGTATGCTCTCCTTGCCCTGAACTCGCGCAGACACTTCTGACTAACCCTGATCTCGTTCTTTTTGGATGTGCTTCAGCATCTCACAATCCAGCCAGTGTGCACAATCAAGTGGGCTGCAGCTGTCACACAGTATGAGGTTTGACAGCTGTTTCTCTACCCTCTCATTGCACGAGCTGCTGAATCGGTTGCTCTCACTCAAACGATTACCATTTACACTGCTTCCAGCTATGCTTGCATGATTTTGATGCATTATGGAAACACATGAAATCTGATTGTACACCTGTTCGACATCATGACAAAGTGGCTGCACTGCTAGATGCTGTCCTTCTGCCAAAAGCCTTTGCTGTGCGTGAGTGTCAAGTTCACGCTAATAACCCTGACCCAGTTTCCACAGGGAATGTCAGAGCAGCTGAGCAGTGTGTCAGACACACAACTCCTTGTTGACTCTGATATACCAGCACCACTCGCTGCAATGCAACAGTTTACCACAGATGCCGGGACCAATTATGGAAGGAAAATGGCTGCATTTTCCACATGGCTTCTGGTATGATAATAATAAACCATGTGTCATGAAACAACTGTGTATGGCAGGGGAGACAGGACACCAATAGGACCCTCAGAAGGCAGGACTTAACTTAAACACTCAGTTTTATTTGCTGGTGTTAACAGGAACAGGAGCCAGAAATACAGTTACTGGGAGACAACAGGGAAACCACAGCAACCTCCAGCAACACTGTGAGAAACATTCATATTTGACCAGGATATGTTCTTCAATGCACATATTAAACAAACACGGTGGGAAAAATAAGTATTTGATACACTGCAGATTTTGCAAGTTTCCCCACCTACAAAGAATGGAGAGGTCTGTGATTTTTATCACAGGTACACTTCACCTGTGAGAGACAGAATTAAAAAAAATCCAGAAATTCACCCAGATGTTACCCAGACACTGATGAGAGGGGGCTGCTATGGTGACCCCACTCAGGTCCTTACTGCTGTCTGCCCCTCACTTTTATTTGCACTTTAGACATGGAGGGTTTAGGGCGAGCACTGATGAGCAGCAGGTGGGTGCTTGCGGTATAACTGTCCCCTCAATTTTAAGTGCATCCTATACACCTCATACATTCACAAAACATAAATACATGCACATCAAAAAACAAGTTGCGGGGGTGGGGGGTCATCCCACACCCTGCTTTACTACACCTCGCCCAGAGTGGGGATCGGGTGGTGCTTGGGGTTCCTGAGTGGAGCTGGATGTTCTGGTGTAGGTGTTGGCCTGCTTCCCTGGGGGTTATGGTTTGGCATGGGGGGAGCTCTGTGGGGCATTGGGCCGTTCTCGGCCACCTTGGGTAATTTATTATTATCAGCCTGGCCTCAAAGCTCCTTGACAAGCCTTCTGTAATGGTCCCCACTCTCTCCGGGTTGGTTTCCTCCTGTTTCTTTGTTTTGTGTGTGTGTGTGTGTGTGTGTGTGACTGCTGTGGATGTTTCATTCCCTGGTAGAAGAATAGAATAGAATAGAATAGAATAGAATGCCTTTATTGTCATTTTACAGGATGTATAATTAGATTGGACAGTGTCAAACCAGATACTTACTCTGGATGGCATTACTTTGGCCTCCAGTAACACTGTGAGAAATCTTGGAGTCATTTTTGACCAGGATATGTCCTTCAATGCACATATTAAACAAATATGTAGGACGGCTTTTTTACATCTGCGCAATATTTATAAAATTAGAAACATCCTTTCTCAGATTGACGCTGAAAAGTTAATCCATGCATTTATTACTTCTAGGCTGGACTACTGTAATTCATTATTATCAGGCTGTCCTAAAAACTCCCTGAAAAGCCTTCAGCTGATCCAAAATGCTGCAGCTAGAGTACTGACAGGGACTAGAAAGAGAGAGCAGATTTCTCCCATATTGGCTTCTCTTCATTGGCTCCCTGTTAAATCCAGAATAGAATTTAAAACCCTTCTCCTAACATACAAGGTCTTGAATAATCAGGCCCCATCTTATCTCAAAGACCTCATAGTACCGTATCACCCCAATAGAGCACTTCGTTCTCAGACTGCTGGCTTACTTGTGGTTCCTAGGATACTTAAAAGTAGAATGGGAGGCAGAGCCTTCAGCTTTCAGGCCCCTCATCTGTGGAACCAGCTCCCAGCTTGGATTCGGGAGACAGACACCCTCTCTATTTTCAAAATTAGGCTTAAAACTTTCCTTTATGATCAAGCTTATAGTTAGGGCTGGATCAGGTGACCCTGAACCACCCCTTAGTTATGCTGCTATAGGCCTAGGCTGCTGAGGGGGGTCCCATAATGCACTGTTTCTTCTCATTCACCTTTATTTACTTGTTTATACTTCACTCTGTACTTAATCATTATTATTAATCTCTGACTCTCTTCCACAGCATGTCTTTTGTCCTGTCTCTCTCCCCTCAGCCCCAACCGGTCGCAGCAGATGACTGCCCCTCCCTGAGCCTGGTTCTGCTGGAGGTTTCTTCCTGTTAAAAGGGAGTTTTTCCTTCCCACCGTCGCCAAGTGCTTGCTCATAGGGGGTTGTTTTGACTGTTGGGTTTTCTCTGTGTTATTGTAGGGTCTTTACCCACAATACAAAGCGCCTTGAGGCGACTGTTTGTTGTGATTTGGCGCTATATAAATAAAATTGAATTGAATTGAATTGAATTGGAGGCAGGTAGGTAGGTTAGGTCCTTTGGCTATGAGCCCACAGATCAGTCACTCCTGGGAGCAACTCTCACACCTGTTGGAAATCACTAATCACTCACCTGGCCTTCTCGAGCACTTTCCTGACTAGTATTTAAGCTGCAGGAAAATCTTCATTCTTTGCTGGACTGTTCCCCCCCCCCGAACCCTGCCAGGTTTCTGACCGATGGATATTGTGGAGTCATGAGTTTGAGTGAGGAGCCTGCCTGAAGGAATATTGTTTTTGCCACCTGCCGAACCCTGCTGACCTGTCATAGTCCTGGACTGTCCTTGTAAATAATTCCTTGACCAAGTTTAAATAAAGACTCTGAACTTTTACTTGCTGTACCCGCAGGTGGGTCCTTTATTCTCCGAGATCATGATACCGTCAACTGATACAAAATGCTGCAGGGACTAGAAAGAGAGAGCTTATTTCACCCATAGTGGCTTCTCTTCATTGGCTCCCTGTTAAATCCAGAATAGAATTCTTCTCACATACTAGGTATGAATAATCAGGCCCCATCTTATCTTAACCCTTATGTACCAAACCTGTCACAGGCGACAAAGCGTGCCTTAAAAGTCCTGATGTTCCTGGACTTCCAGCAACAATTACAATAATAACCCTATTTTTTTTATAGTAATTCAAAGTTCCTTTGATCAGAAACCTCAGAGGTGATACGTCAAATAACTTCCGTTCGGCCTCGATGCAGGGCATCTCTACTTCTGTTAGATGGAGTTTACACAGTCTAATAACATTTGCCACAAATACAGTTTTATGATATACTGTGACTTGCAGACAAGTTTTCATATGTAACAAGGTGTCTGATATAATTGTGAAAAGGGTCTATCTACAACCTGAGGGGAGTGAGGAGAACAGTCAGAGTGGAAGGGGTCCCCAGTTCTGCTGGAGGCCCTACTCCTACATCTGCTGACGTAGATGTCCTCTACAGTTGTGAAGATGCTGCAAGTGATTGTGCAGACTTGACCACCCTCTGCAGAGCCTTCCTGTCAAAGCAGAGCAGTTCCCATACCACACGGTGATGCTTGTTGTCACGATGCTCTCAACTACACACCTGTAGAAGGAGGTGACGTGAGGTGGGATGGTTGTGTTAAAGGTGGATCTAACGTCTGAAATAGGAGTCCTTGGTCTCCAGGTGGGTGAGAGCCAGATGATAGCATCCATAGTGGACCTATTATTCCTATATGCATACTGGTGGGGGTCAGTGCTGGGAGAGATTCCTGATTTGATTTGTTCCATGACCAGACGCTCGAAACCCTTCATGATTGTGGGTGTGAGTGCTATTGGCCTACAGTCATTCATGCATGACACAGCTGAGGTCTTAGATCGGTGGTTCCTAGGATCCTTCAGAGTAGAATGGGAGGCAGAGCCTTCAGCTTTCAGGCCCCTCTTCTGTGGAACCAGCTCCCAGCTTGGATTCAGGAGACAGAAATTTTGGTGATGTATAAATAAAATTTAATTCAATTTACTTTTGAACTGAGGCCTTTAAGTGTTCTCATTGCTGAGGATTTTTTATAGAAAATGGACACGGATCATTATTCATTGAGACTCATTGTTTTATTTTATTTTATTTTATTTTATTTTAACCCTCACAGAAGATGGTCTTTGATCCTCTCCTGTGTGGAAGCAGTCTGCTGGACAAATTTCAGATTCCTCTGATGCTTCTGTAATTAAATCTGAACTCGACTCTGTGCTGAATGTCTAACCTGAAACTCGTGTTTCTTTTCGTGGCGTAGAACCCTGGAAGCGTTCCGACTCCGTCTCAGCTCGAGTGAAGTGTTCCATGTTTAGGTTGGTGACTCTGCTCCCTGTTTTCTATTTTAATCCTTGGGCTCCAGGACGGCTTCATCTCACATGTCCCTGAGCTGCTCTCTGAGCGTCACGTGGTTTCTGTGAAGAAATGTTTCCAGGAAATCACGCACACCTCTGTGGGCCATCTTACCCTCTGTGTGAGAGAGACGGTAAAATGGATTCTCTCTGACCACGCCCACACTGTAACGTTTCTGGATAGAAAACAGTGGGAACTGTTCTTCAGGAACAACGTGGAGGCTGAATGTGAGAATAAAGTGCACACAGATAAACAGTCAAACTGTGTTTGCCTCCATCATCATCTACACTCATCACTCTCTATATTGTCTATACTGTACATAGTGTATACAGTTATGAGATTTTTAACATTCTTTATTCCCTACCTCCTGTATTTTATATTTTCTTATTTATTTGTATCTTTTTATACTTTCTTATTGTGTTTTTATTTATCTTATTCTGTTCATATTTATATTATTCTGTTCATATTTATCTTATTGTGTCCTGTACAGTACTTGCTGCTCATACACTGAAATTTCCCCACTGTGGGACCAATAAGGGATTTTTATTCTGTTCTATCAGTGTCAAAGTCTGCTTCGCACTTTCCATGCAGCAGCGCCACCTGCTGGACAAACTTCCTATGAAGCAGAAACATGGAAACACGTGGCTCTGAGAGGCCTGCAGTAGATCTGTGCATGATGATGATTGGATGGAGCAGCAGCTGGAGTCACAGGTTTACCTGAAACTTTAATTACTGGGAAAAACAATCTGACAGTTCCTGAGGTAATGTTACACAATTTGAACCTGATATATCAGCAATGTCGTAAATGAATAATTATGTTAAATCACAGATTGTTATGAATCACTGTTTCTGTTCCAAAAATGAGATTTTCCTTCCTTCGTTCAAAAGCTGGTTATATCAGTAGTTCATCAAATGAGCAAATGAGGACACAAGATTGTGATTCCAAAGTAGAACATAATGCTGATCATACAACTTAACAAGAATCACATTTCTGTGTATTTAAATATGTTTCAGACTGAAGAGTCCTACTTTCTGCATAATTCCTACTGGAGCCTATCCCAGTCATATATGAGCTGGATGGTGCTGGGACAAGTGTGGCTGAACCCCTGCATGGTAACAGCATGTTTGTGAAGGATGTAGAGGAATATCTCTCATCACATCCCGAGAGCTCCAGACCAGCTGAGGTGAGTAAATCTGGACAGTGACAGTGCTGGATCAGTACTGAGGTGTTTATATTTTGAAATTAACGTTTTATGTAACATAACTTTTAAAATCTCTCTGTTTGAGAAAAGACATTTTTCTGCGTGTGCACATGTGCAGTAGAAGTTTCTTTGAGATAATCTGTATCTTATAACAATGATTATAACTTGACTCAGGACATATTTCTTTTTTTAATCAGGACTGTAGCAACTTCAAATCTGGACATTTACTTCAGTTCCAAAAGCAGCAAAAACCTAGATGTGACTGGAGTATTTGGAGCTCCGTGTCGTCATGAAATCGCATTCATGTTCATGTTTATTAATTATTATTAATCAGTGCTGAAGTCACTGATCTAATCCCCAAATGTTTCCCAAAATTGTTATTCTGGTTTTATTTCACTTATTAAATGCAGCCATGAGGATGATCAAACACTCATTTTTGTGTTTTTAAACACCGGCTCATCATATCCAACGTGTATCATCAGTGAGCTGCTGAAAAGATATCAGAGCCAGAACACTGATCTGCATTTCATATGCGACATTGCATGTGAGTATCTTCTTCACAGTATGGCACAAGGAAATAAAACTTTTACTAATAACAACTGTTAAGGCGTACCACTGACTGGACCAGCGTTTCATGTTTATGGGCATAAACTGCAGTGCCAGGTATTAACATGCCATCCTACACCCACACACGTACCTTAATCACTTCATACCCAGAAACTGATGTGCGGTATACAGCCATGCACCATGAGAGTGTCTGTTAATCACAGATCATGTGTAGCACACCAAAGGCTTCGTGGGTTTGGACCAACAGAAGGAGAAGGCATGGAGAGGTTATGGAAGATTTTCACAAAAGAGATGACTCCATCCCATCGGCTTACCTTCTGACTGATGCACTATTGCATTATGGGAGGAGATTTAGGTGAATATATTTCTGTATGTGCTGTTAAAATAAACTGACTACTAATGACTCAAAACTGAGACAAAACGTAGAGCTGTCACTTCTTGTAGAAGTGCAGCTCCTTCGGAGATGGACAGAGCCGAGAAGGTCACAGTCCTGCTGATGAGGAGATCTCTGCAGTCCTGAAAGAGGCACCAGGTAAGCCTGCTTTAACAGAATATGTTTCTAGTTGTAAGTGATGTCTTATTGAGTGATTTATTTCACTTTGTGCAAATTTATACGACCCTAAAATGTCAGTTTTTCATGTGCATTTTCAAATATAGATCCTTGACCCAGGATTCACCCACTGCAGTTGAGACACAGTAAGTTAGCTGTGTTGATGTGGATCATTCCAAGTGACACAAAGGGGACACAAAGGGCAAGTAGAATTTCTAGATGTGTGTGATGTCTCCTTGGCCTTGTACGCATGCCTTGATGAACAAGTGGGTATATTTCAAATGCTGGTTTCCAGTCAATTTATAAATACTGTTTACATCCTATTATTGGTGCCACTTTGTTGTACCCGAGTTTTCTTTCCAATCTCTTTTCAGACAGAAGAAGGCAATATTCCAAGGGCCTCTGAAAGATGAGCCATTAATGCGTTGCATTTAAAGATGGACAGTGTCATTCAACACCTCCACCAGCAACATGCTGACTTGCATTCATCAATAAACAACATCAGGGCGCCTGGCTCCAAAGCTGCTCCTGTTCACAGCATTATGCTGCTGGAAAGGAAACTGTATAATGCTACGATGATGTTTCAGTATCATATTCCAGCTGTTGCTCCTCCTTCACATGCTTACCTGACACAGTCTAATTCTGTGTCTCAGCAAGTCGTGTCACCTGATCTGGATGTCTTACTGTCCTGTGACGTCACCATGGCAATGACAATGATGAGGATGATGAAGACAATGCTGTCAATGGTGGTGGTGACAGTTATGTTAATTAATAGTGAATATTGTCATGATAATGCCTAAGTAATGCCACGTTCAGACAGCAGAAACTCCAACTTGCATCTGGTCTATTTTGTGTTAGACATGAGCCAGCTGTTACTGTCACATCTGTTTCATTTCACTGGCCAAAGTTATGAAAGCGTTTGTTGTCTTTGAGAAATAAATAATGCAGTAATATATACTATTGTGTCAAAAATGTTTTATGGGAAACACGTGAATGTGAATTTGATGGTAATATAGTTGTACTTCAAATCACTGGAGATGTACAATGTAGTTTTCAATTTTTATAGTGGACTTGTAGTAAATTTGTACCAGTTAAATTTGACACTAATAGTCACATTGCATAAAAACATACACTGCACCAAAAGAATGATTTCCGACCCCGTGTACTGACGCGGGCACTGCTAGTACACGACAGCTTCGACAGCTTACGGGGCAGCGCATTTGCGTTCGCCTGAGTCGGATACGGTCGTTTACGTACCACTAGAAGCAGCAGGAGGTAAAGCTGCGGGGGAGCCGGCCGGGGGGAGGTGTTAACGACTCTAAGTTACATATGAATAGTAGCGCTGCAAGCTGAAGCAGTGGCAGCAGACCACCGTGGCTTCTCAGTCATTGGATGAAAAAGATGACATCACAATTCATCACTCACATGTGATTGGTTGGTAGATCTGTCCCCCATTGGCCTTTTTAAAAACAGGCCAATGGGGCATCCTCCTCATCCAACATGAGGTCAATGGTGACACCGTCCCAGAAGGCAACCTCCTCGCCTCCAGCAGCTGTTGGCACAGAGCACACATTAAGTCATTATGAAACTATATGAAATACTGTGAAAGATCATGAAAATACACTGAAAGTTTGAGTCTCTTCACTTTGAATGCACACATAGCAGATAAGACCCTGAATGACAAGAAAAGAAAAAACATGAATATCAGCCCATCTTTGTGATAAGAAACAATGGTTATGTGACAGAGTACCAACTCCTGCGCATCCTGTGAATAAAACACAAATGAACACGTACTTTGAAAAACTATAACATTGATAAAAGTACTTCAGTGATTTTGGTCATTAACCCTTGAGGCACCTTTAAACTGATTATACGCTTTTTATCTTTAGGTTCCAAAATGTTACAGCTGCTAAAACTATAAACATTTAATGCATCACCTTTTTATACAGATTTTGGGTTGTTCAAAAGAAGCCAGATTTTTATAAACTTAAAAAAAACAAACAATGCCTAATATTTTCCAAAAATAAAACTTTCCCCCTCCTTGAATCGCCACCTTATCGTGGTGGAGGAGTTTGTGTGTCCAAGTGATCCCAGGAGCTATGTTGCCCAGGGGCTTGTCCCCCTGGTAGGGTCTCCCATGGCAAACTTGTCCTGGGTGAGGGTCCAGACAAAGAGTGGTTCAAAGACCCCTATGAGTGAAACAACGAGGGAACAGTTTAACCTTACCGGGGCCCCACCATGGAGCCAGGCCTGGGGAGGGAGTTCGAGGGAGAGCATCTGGTGGCCAGGTATTAGCCCATGGTGCCCAGCCAGGCGCAGCCCGAAGAGGCTACATGGGCCCACCCTCCTGTAGGCCCACCACCCGCAGGAGGCATTGTAGGGGTTGGGTGCAGTGTGTGTCGGGCAGTAGCCAAGGGCGGAGGCCCTGGCGGACCAATCCCCGGCTATCGAGACTGGCTATTGGGACACAGAATGTCACCTCTCTGGTGGGGAAGGAGCCTGAGCTAGTGCGTGAGGTTGAGAGATACCAGCTAGATATAGTTGGGCTCACCTCAACACATGGCCTGGGTTCTGAAACCAGTCTCCTGGAGAGAGGCTGGACTCTGTTCCAGTCTGGAGTTGCCCTCAGTGAGAGGCAGCGAGCTGGAGTGGGTATTTTCATATCCCCCAGACTCGCTGCCTGCACGTCAGAGTTTTCACCGGTGGATGAGAGGGTTGTATCCATGCGCCTTCGGGCCGGGGGAATGGGTCCTGACTGTTGTTTGTGCTTATGCGCCGAATGACAGTTCAGAGTACCCACCCTTTTTGGAGTCGCTGGGCAGGGTGCTGAAGAGTGCTCCATCCGGTGACTCCAGAGTCTTGCTGGGAGACTTCAACGCTCACGTGGGCAATGACAGTGAGACCTGGAGGGGCATGATTGGGAGGAATGGCCTGCCCGATCTGAGCGTGATTGGTGTGTTGTTATTGGACTTCTGTGCAAACCACAGTTTGTCCATAACGAACACCATGTTCAAACATAAGGATGTCCATAAGTGCACATGGCACCAGGACACCCTAGGTCACAGGTCTATGATCGATTTTGTAATTGTATAATCAGATCTCAGGCCATATGTTCTGGACACTCGGATGAAGAGAGGAGCTGAGCTGTCAACTGATCACCACCTGGTAGTGAGTTGGATCAGGTGGCGGGGGAAGATGCTGGACAGACCTGGTGCACCTAAACATATTGTGAGGGTGCGCTGGGAACGCCTGGCAGAAGCCCCAGTCCGGGAGATCTTCAACTCCCACCTCCAGCATTCCCAGGGAGGCTGAGGACATTGAGTCTGAATGGACCATATTCCGCACCTCCATTTTTGAGGCTGCTGTGGAGAGCTGTGGCTGCAAGGTGGTTGGTGCCTGTCGTGGTGGTAAGCCCGAAACCAGACGGTGGGCACCGGAGGTTAAGGGAGCCATCAAGCTGAAGAAGGAGTCCTTTCGGGCTTGGGTAGCCTGTGGGACTCCTGAGGCAGCATACAGGTATCAGCAGGCCAAGTGGAATGCAGCTCGGACAGTGGCCAAAGTAAAAACTTGGGTGTGGGAGGAGTTCGTTGAGGCTATGGAAAAAGACTTTTGGATGGCATTGAAGCGATTCTGGCAAACCGTCAGGCGACTCAGGAGGGGAAAGCAGTGCTCCACTCTCACGGTTTATAGTGCGGGTGGGGTGCTGCAGACTTCAAATGTGGGCGTTGGACTCTGTCAGGGCTGCCTTTTGTCACCAATTCTGTTCATAATTTTTATGGACAGAATTTCTAGGCGTAGCCAAGTAGTGGAAGGCTTCCTCCTTGGTGGCCTCAGAATCTCATCTCTGCTTTTTGCAGATGATGCAGTCCTGTTGGCTTCATCCAGATTAAAGCTCAGGTTAAAGATAAGCAGGACCACCTGACAGAGCTGGTCTGCACAGTGCCTGAGCAGTCTGGAGCTGCCTTCCTGATCTTTGTCTTCCTGAGCTGACATCTCATTGGCTCAGCTGTGAGGTCACTGTTGTCAACTCTTCAGTAAGGAAAGTAGCTATTGGCTGTCCTTAATGTTGCTAAAGTTGCTATATGATGTCATCACCTAATTTGAATAATTTGTTATTTGCATGTATTTGCAATCAAGGCTGTAGGAGAGAGAAAAAACATCTTTGGAGAGACAAAAAGTGACGTAAAAAAAAAACCTAAATATGTTTAGGACTACTAGGGCTGGGAATATGGACCAAAATAACATCTCAATCATTTTTACCTGAATGGCGATATACAAAATATGTCTTGATACTTTTTCTTCTCAAGGAGTCAACGCTACATGTCCCACAGACACATTTATCAACATTCAGCTGTAGGTGTACTAAATAAACCACTGCTATATTTAAATAATAATGCTCCTCAAATAAATTAATGCTTTTTTCCTCCATAAAAGACTCACAGCTGTGCTATTAGAATTTAAGCAGAAAAGATCCAGAGCAACAACAGCAAAAGGCTGACTGATTCTTCACAAAGCAGGTCTGCAGTGAGGTAGACTTCACCGAAGTGCTTCCTCCTGTGTAAGATAACAAACGTGTGAACAGACTGAGTGAACAAACGTCCATCCTTCAGTCAGCAGGATTTCAGCCGGCTCACTAAATCCACAGACATATGCGCTGATGTATCACAGCAACGGGCCCACCCCCTCAATGCGGCGTCGTATCCACCAGCTGCATCGCGAGGACACGAACGGACCCACTTCCGCTATTATGGTCACTTTACTTACGGTACAAACCAACAGCCATGGACCCTTGGGGGTCTGGGCGACTCCAAAGTGTACAAATGGATGCAGCACGAAGGCTGTATGTACACAAAACACGGCGATAGCGGAGGATTTCAGGTTAACAAAAACTCCCCAAAGGTCACTGACATCACCGGAAAAACTCACTTAATTTGTTGCTAGTTGCTCTTTGGGAAAAAAAAGTCACGGGGGGGGGGGGGGGTCTGAAAAGCCCCTAAAGCTAGTGGTCACTAAGTTGCTACCTTTCCACTGCTGAGGTGCCGGTGCTGGTGCTGGTGCTGGTTTCAGTGAACCGCTGAAAAGCTTGAGAGCAGCAGACTGGGCCGAAGGTTCACCTTCCAACAAGACAACAACCCTCAGCACACAGCTAAAATAACAAAGGAGTGGCTACACAACAACTCTGTGACCATTGCTGACGGGCCCAGCCAGAGCCCTGACCTAAACCCAACTGAGCATCTCTGCAGAGACCTGAAAAAAGCTGTCCACCAACTTTTTGGATTTTATAAATAACTGCAGTGAAACAAAGAGTGAAAAATGTAAAAGGGTCTGAATACTTTCCATGCCCACTGTACACAAAACAGTGTGATAGGAGTCAATTATTAAATTTAATTAGGCACTTCACACAGATTACACATCGATCACCAGACAGCGAACCATGGCTGCTCAGCCAGGTCTGCATTGTTGTTAAGAGCCAGCAGAGGCCCATTTGTGAAAACTGATCTTATAATATTGTGATTTTCAATTTTTGGCAGCAAGTTTTAGACAGGGTTTAACAATGTCATATTTATAATATATTTCCCTCCTTTCTATAATTTATTATGGCATGAAAAACAAAACTAAAACAAGCATTAGTCTTTTGTACATCAATGATACTCTTGTATAGTATATTAGCATTTAAAATGAGTCAAATCTAGATACTTCATATAGACTGGCCCACACAGCCAAGCATTTTTTCACTGGGTTTTGTTATTTCCTAGTTTGTTTTGGTCTTCATTCTTCATCTTAGTTCTGGCTTTATCAGTTATGGTTTTCTGATGCCCTTTGCCCCCGTCTCCCCTGCGTCTGTGCTTTTCTTTGTCCCTGTGCCCCGGTCCCTGTTTAGTTTTCCTCTGTGCCAGCCCCCTGTGTTAAGTCTGCACAGGTGTTTCCTGTTTTATTGTTATGGTCTCGTGTTCCCTGTACATTGCGTTTAGTTTTGCTTCCCCTGTGTCGTTAGTTTCATTTGTTCCACCTGTTCTCCCAGCTCTTATCCTTCTTCATTCCCTGTGTATTTATCGTCTGCATTTCCCCCTGTTCTCTGTTGCGTCCTGCCTCATGAAGGTGTGGTTCTGTCCTGGGTTCTATTCAGTGTGAGTTTCTTTACAGTGCCATTGTTCTGAGTTTTGTTTCACATTATCTACAATAAAGCCACCTTTTAAGTTCAGTTTTGCCTCTGGAGTTCTGCATTTGGGTCCACCATGCCTACCACACCGCTCGCTAGTGTCGCAGTACTCGAGATCTCTCTTAGTCTTGATACCACTTTTTTATGGTCTCAGTCTTGTCATGGACTCGGACATTGAGGACTCTTTATTTCAAGACCTGTCAAGACCGCAACTGTGGAAATATCACTAAATTGCCAGAATATTGTTCAATTTGTTAACATCCTTACTTTTATTGGGTGCAAAATATACTGATTAAAAATCCAAAAAAGATTGCGCTCCTCTGCCTTCTCCCCGGAGCGCACCCTGCAGACTCCGCCCCGGCTAGGTTGCTGTTGTTATCACCGCTTGTGCCTGTATTTCACTGCAATTTGCAATCTACCACAGAGCATGTGCAGTTTCATTCACAGTGTGCAGGTTTGATCTCGCTACAGTTGGTTTTTTTTTAACATTTTGCTTAACCCTCATAATTGGAGGGGAAGGCAAAATGTAAAAAAAAGTAACTTTATGGGCCAAATTGTATGTTATTTTTGAAGTTAATTTGTGGAAGTACGGGGAGGGGCCAGAAGCGGTCCGCAGGCCAGGAGTTTGGACACCCCTGTATTAAATGCATGCTATATAAGCGTAACTTCTGGATAATATGCAAAAATGATCACTCTATCGGTCTAATAAGGCCTGGTTTAGCGTTCTGTGTTGGTCCTACGTGCATAACTGAAAAATCCTCTCTGAACCTAACCTGACAAATGCAACTACACGTCCACCTGTGATTACTGCTTAGGCTTCAAAGGTGCTTTCCAGTTACATACAGAGGCCGCATCACTAAATATGCAAGCATATTCATTCGTTGTGAAGAAGCTTGATTTTTTTCACAGATTGTCTGTCTCATACTGTGATGGTGACAGTTTGAACAAATATGTAGAAAACTAATTTTTTTCATAGAAGTTACTGCAGATTTAATCTGTATGAGAGAGAAACTTAGTTCTTGCTGTTGATGAGTGTTTGCTATTTTTTCAGTTTCACACATTTAGCTTTAGAGGTGTGGTGGTTAGCACTGCTGCCTCACAGTTAGAATAACATCTAGAAGACCTGGGTTCGATTCCACTTTGGCCCAGACCTCTCTCTGTGTGGAGTGGCATGTTCTCCTGATGTCTAATGCCTTTGCTTCTTTTTCTTCTTCTGTAAGCTTTATTCATGCTGGATATTCCTATTTGGCTCATTAACACTACTCGTGTTTTGGACTTGCATCCACCTATAATCCCTTGGACAAAGAAGAGATGAGTGACAGGACAGGGGCACTTCAGGGGGCCAATCAGATATCAGATGGGGCCAATGCCTCTGTGGCCCCACCCCTAGAACTGCCAATGTGCAGTACACTGAAGTACTTGGACTACTACTGATAGATACTTTATTAAGTTTAGGTATGAATATAATTATTTTGAATATTATTACATGAGATTTCTATTTTACATTTCATACAACACTGGTTTTAGCCCCTTTTCTCAAGATTGAAAATCTCTGACTCACACGATAATGCAAAGCACATGTCTGTCAGGCTTCTTAAAAGCAGCCACAGTCGGGTGTATTTAAAAGTGTTTCACAAAAAAGCATTCATTTAATATCTTTATATTCATTGTCATGTTGGATAAAGTTCAGAGGAAGCATGAAGCAAAACACCTGCAGTTCTTTAATGGCACACTTTGATCATGACAAACATGAATCTGCTTTTCTGCACACGTGTTGATTCCAGTTCATCTGTTCCATCCAGGACTAAAAACAGCTGCAGCTTCTTTTTAATAACCTGGTTTATTGTTTAGAACTTAAGACCCAAAGAATGTCCCATCGATCTCACGATCATTAATCAATAATGTGAGCAAAATTAAGATTCTCTTGTTTCCTAAAATAAATAGTCTGTAGGTAAAGATGATTCAGAGAACAAGATTAAAGAAAACAACAATTACACACTTGTGTGAATACCTTCCTGTATCTGCATATTGATGTAGTTTTAATGAGTTTCTGCTAAATGAGAATTCATGTCACTGTATTTTGCATCCATTATCTTGAAGAGCCCTAGCTGCAGCAGATACTGCAGCTGCCACTGGATGTTGCACTCCTTTAGCAGCAGCTTCAAGAGCAGCCAGAGCAGCAGAAACAGCAGCAGCCAGAGCAGCTTCAATGAAGGAATTGTTGCTCTCAGCCTGCATTCTTGCTTCTTTGAGCTCCATGTTTGGATTTTCTATTTGAAGTTGTTCAATTTCTTCTCTGATGGCTCTCTCAGCCTCTCTGAACATCTCATTGGTGTAACAACTTTCACCATTTATCTCAGCCATGTTCTTGATCTTCTTCAGCAGCTCTCTGACCTGTGAGGGATCTTCAGTTCTGTTGTTAAAGACATGATATTGTCTTTTACACTGGCAGATGAACCTGCAGAGAGCTGGATTTTCACTGATCATTGTGTCTATGCTGACTCCATCAGCCTCCAGGTCATCTCCACGGGTGAACAAGGCCATAGTGTAATCTGCTGACTTTTCTCCAAACACCTTCTGGATGATTTTCACTGTTTCCTGTTGTTCTTCTGTGAATCTGCCGGCCTGGATCACAACCAGGAACACATGAGGACCAGGAGCAACCAATGAGATGCATCTACTGATCTCTCTGACCACCTCCTCTTCAAGGAGTTTGGTGTCAAACAGACCTGGGGTATCAACTACAGACAGAGTTTGACCTTCAACCTCCCCTGTTTCCTTCTGGCACTTTGATGTCACAGAGGCAGCAGATGATGTAGATTGAAAAGCTTTTCTTCTTAAGATGGTGTTTCCTGAAGCGCTCTTCCCAGCTCCAGTTTTCCCAACAAGCACCATCCTGATCTCTGCTTCCTCTGCATCTGACAGAGATGACAAAGACACAACATCATATTCAATTCAAGTCAATTCTCTTCTATTTTATTTATATGGCACCAAATCACAAGAAACAGTCGCCTCAAGGTGCTTTATATTGTGGGTAAAGACCCTACAGTGGGTACGGAAAGTATTCAGACCCCTTTAAAATTTTCCCTCTTTGTTTCATTGCAGCCATTTGCTAAAATAAAAAAAGTTTATTTCTCATTAATGTACACTCAGCACCCCACCCTGACAGAAAAAAACAGAAATGTAGAAATGTTTGCAAATTTATTAAAAAAGAAAAACTGAAATATCACATGGTCATAAGTATTCAGACCCTTTGCTGTGACACTGATATTTAACTCACATGCTGTCCATTTCTTCTGATCCTCCTTGAGATGGTTCTACTCCCTCATTGGAGTCCAGCTGTGTTTCATTAAACTGATTGGACTTGATTAGGAAAGGCACACACCTGTCTATATAATCTCAATGTCAATTTTATTTCTTGAGCACATATAAAAACAACATTGTTGACCAAAGTGCTTTACAAGATCAACTACAAAGTAAGCAAGAAATTTCCATGGATGAATAAAATAGAATAAAACATAAACATAAAAAACAAGGAATAAAATAAATATGATGTGATAAAACAAACTAAAACTAACACACTAACAAGAGACACCACAACATAAAACCTGATGGGACTCAAACTGAACTCGAATTAAAAGCCAAGGTAAAAAGCTGAGTTTTTAGAGAGGATTTAAAAGACTGTATGGACTCTGCAGTATGAATATAAAGTGGCAGATTATTCCACAGTCTAGGGGCTGCGACTGCAAAAGCCCGATCCCCTCTATGTTTAAAATGAGACCTCAGTTGCACCAAGAGCATCGGGCTAGATGATCTCAGTGCTCTCTTGGGGTTATAAAGTTTGAGCAGCTTAGCCAAATAGCTGGGTGCCATTCCATTTAAAACTTTAAAAGTAAGTAAAAGAATCTTAAAATCAATGCGAGACTGGACAGGGAGCCAGTGTAAATCTGCTAAAACTGGAGTGATGTGTTCATGCTTTCTAGTGCCTGTCAAAAGACGTGCAGCAGCATTTTAGACTACCTGCGAACGATGGAGAGATGATTGTTCAAGACCTGAATCCAGAGAATTACAGTAGTCCAATCTAGAGGTGATGAAAGCATGAATAAGTTTTTCAAGGTCCTTTGGAGGAAGATAGGATCTAGCTTTGGCAATTAGCCATAACTGATAAAAACCAGTCTTAACAACTGATTTCACTTGCTTCTCAAATTTAAGCGAAATATCAAAAAACACTCCAAAGTTTCTGACAGTCAAGGAGCAGTAAGACGCAAGAGGGCCAAGGATATTAGTTAGCTTATCCACAGGAATACAGCTTCCAAACACAATCGTTTCTGTCTTGTTTTCATTTAGAGTAAGAAAGTTCTGTGTTAACCAGTCTTTAATATCATGAGGACAGTTAAACAGAGGCTGCAGCGGGACAGAAGCATCCAATTTAATAGGGAGATAAATTTGGATGTCATCTGCATAAAAATGGAAGGGAATATTGTACTTCCTAAATATCTCTCCCAAGGGCAGCATATATAATAAAAACAAGACTGGACCCAAAATGGACCCAGTGAGGCACACCACAACAAATATTGGCTGAGAAAGAGGACTATTCCCCCAGGGCTACAGAAAAAGACTCTAGACCATGACCTCTGCCTTTAAGACCAACAACATGATCAAGTCTCGACAAAAGAATGTTGTGATCCACCGTGTCAAAGGCAGCAGTTAAGTCTAAAAGAACCAAAACAGCAGAACAACCCGAGTCAACAGTTAAAAGAAGGTCATTAAAAACTCTTAAAAGTGCTGTCTTGGTGCTGTGATGGGATCTAAAACCAGACTGAAACTCTTCACAAATACCATGAGTAGTTAAAAAGGTTTGAAGATGATTAAAAACAAACTTTTTCAATATTTTGGACGTAAAAGGTAGTTTAGAAATTGGCCTATAATTGGAAGGAACATTTGGCTCAAGATTTTTATTTTTAATAATAGGCTGCACAACAGCATGCTTGAAGGCAACTGGTACACAGCCTGATAAAAGTGAGGCATTCAGTATGAGCAAAATACCAAGCCCAATGATGTGAAGAGTTTCTTTGAGCAGGCAAGAGGGAACAATATCTAGATGGGAATTAGAAGGCCTTAGTTGAGAAACCACTTCCTTTAAAACTAAAAAATCACAGGCTCAAACTGCTGAAAAACAGCTGAGCAATTAGAAGATGAATCTTGCTCTAAAACAGTCTGTGACTGTGAAAACCGTAAAGAGGAGATTCTATCTACAAAGTGTTTCAAAAACTGATCGCAAAGTGTAGAAGAAGCCTCCTTAGGTACAGCATCACAGGGGTTAATAACCGAGTTAAAAATATTAAAAAGAATATATATAAATATAAGAGCTCACAGCTCACAGTGCTGTCAGAGCCAATGAGAATCATGAGGTGGAAGGAACTGCCCAAGGAGCTCAGAGACAGAATTGTGGCAAGAACAGATCTGGCCAAGGTTACAGAAGAATTTCTGCAGCACTTAAGGTTCCTAAGAGCACAGTGGCCTCCATAATCCTTAAATGGAAGAAGTTTGGGACGACCAGAACTCTTCATAGAACTGGCCGTCCAGCCAAACTGAGCAATGGTGGGAGAAGAGCCTTGGTGAGAGAGGTAAAGAAGAACCCAAAGATCACTGTGGCTGAGCTCCAGAGATGCAGTAGGGAGATGGGAGAAAGTTCCACAAAGTCAACTATCACTGCAGCCCTCCACCAGTCGGGGCTTTATGGCAGAGCGGCCCGACGGAAGCCTCTCCTCAGTGCAAGACATATGAAAGAAACACATGAAGGACTCCCAGACTATGAGAAATAAGATTCTCTGGTCTGATGAGGTGAAGACTGAACTTTTTGGCGTTAATTCTAAGCGGTATGTGTGGAGAAAACCAGGCACTGCTCATCACCTGCCCAATACAGTCCCAACAGTGAAACATGGTGGTGGCAGCATCATGCTGTGGGGGTGTTTTTCAGCTGCAGGGACAGGACGACTGGTTGAAGGAAAGATGAATGCGGCCAAGTACAGAGATATCCTGGAAGAAAACCTCTTCCAGAGTAGCTCAGGACCTCAGACTGGGCCGAAGGTTCACCTTCCAACAAGACAACGACCCTCAGCACACAGCTAAAATAACAAAGGAGTGGCTTCACAACAACTCTGTGACCATTGTTGACTGGCCCAGCCAGAGCCCTGACCTAAACCCAACTGAGCATCTCTGGAGAGACCTGAAAATGGCTGTCCACCAACGTTCACCATCCAACCTGAGGGAGCTGAAGAGGATCTGAAGGAAGAATGGCAGAGGATCCCCAAATCCAGGTGTGGAAAACTTGTTGCATCATTCCCAAGAAGACTCATGGCTGTACGAGCTCAAAAGGTGCTTCTACTCAATACTGAGCAAAGGGTCTGAATACTTATGACCATGTGATATTTCACTTTTTCTTTTTTAATGAATTTGTAAAAATGTCTACATTTCTGTTTTTTTCTGTCAAGATGGGGTGCTGAGTGTACATTAATGAGAAATAAAATGAACTTTTTGATTTTAGCAAATGGCTGCAATGAAACAAAGAGTGAAAAATTTAAAGGGGTCTGAATACTTTCCATAACCACTGTACAATAACACAGAGAAAAACCAACAGTCAAAACAACCCCGTATGAGCAAGCACTTGGTGACGGTGGAAAGGAAAAACTCCCTTTTAACAGGAAGAAACCTCCAACAGAACCAGTCTCAGGGAGGGGCCGTGACCGGCAGATGACTGGAAGCCTGGTTCTGAGCGAGATTCTGATCATATTCAGAAGCTTTACATCAGCTGCTCCTTAAAATTATTATTTTTGCACCTTGAAAAAAATCCAGTGTGAACAGTGAGCTGACAGACAGTGAAGCAGTCACAGTGTGCTGATGTGGATCAAAGAGAAACAAACTTTCAACTGGGATGATGATCAGAGAACATCAGAGCAGCCTGATCAGAAGCCGTCTCTAATCTCGGCATGCTGTGAATGTGGGAAGTCAACGAGAATCTTGGAAGTTCTAACATGATGGCGCACCACTGACTACAAACATTTAGCAATCAGTTTTCTCCGCTAGCGTATTGTTAGACAGTTTCATAGTTAATGAGTTTCTAGGCATTTTCCCCCTAATTTCAACACTATGGAGCATGGCAAAGGAGATCTGGACGAGTGCTTTGAGCAGATCGTCATGGGAAAACCAAACAGGAAGCCGACTCCCTCCAGCAGCAAAGGAGCTCCATCCACAAAAAGCCCTGAAGACTCCCCAGAGACAGCTTCTCCACAAACCATCACTGTGATGGACATTCTGGAGTCCATAAATAACAAACTGTCAAGTTTCGACGCCTGCCTGGGCCTCGTTGAAATCCTCCACAAGGAGTTTCAGGCCTTGCGGGAGTCCGTAGAATTCAGCCAGCAGCAGGTGGAAACACTCACTGCTGAAAACGCCTCCCTCAGGGAGTCGGTGAAATCCCTCACTGAGGGAATGACCCTGCTCTCGGAGCGGATACTTTTATAAAGAATTTTGGTCCCAGCTAGAACCCACTTTATTCAGTGACTCAGATTCAGAGTGATCACATACTAGCTCCATATAGAAACTCTACTAACAACAGCCTGCTTCTTAAACCAGGCAAAGACCCCTCACTACCATCCAGCTACCGCCCAATCTCTCTCATTAATGTAGATCTTAAAATAATTTGCAACGTCCTTACCAAAAGATTAGAAAGTATTACTCCATTTATAACACATGCGGATCAAACCGGTTTAATCAAAGGTCGACACTCAGCCAATAATACATGTCATCTAATAAATATAATAGATTATTGTTCTATTCATAAATTAGAGACCACAGTTATCTCGTTAGATGCAGAAAAGTAATTTGACTGGGTAAACTGGAAATTTTTATTAGCGGTCCTACACAAATTTGGATTTGGTTCATCCTTTATAAACTGGATCAGAACACTACACAGCTCTCCAAATGCACGTGTTAGGACAAATGGTCTTATCTCCCAAAGCTTCAGTCTGCAGAGGGGCACCAGGCAGGGCTGCCCACTCACTACTTCACTTTTTGTCATTTTCATTGAGCCACTAGCATCAGCAATCTGTCAACATGCAAATACCAAAGGGATTCAAACTGAAAATACAGACCATAAAATAAGCCTTTATGCTGATGATGTATTACTTTTCCTTGGGATGTCACAAGCCTCTCTTCTGAAGACAGTCACGCTGATAGATAAGTTTTTATCTATATCAGATTATTACATCAATTGGGCTAAATCAGCAGTTTTGCCTCTGAATTGTAATTTTCAGAATACCTCCAGGACTCCACTAAAATTAATTATCTGTTCTCACTGATCTCTAATGAACCTTCTGTTGCAAAGTTTTAAGTCACTAGACTCAAACATCTCAAAATTTCTATGGAAAAACAAACCAGCACGAATCAGTTTGAAAACTTTACAAAAGCCAAAACACAACGGCGGTTTATAATTATCAAACCCCCATCACTATTTCTTAGGGAGTAGATTGCGATACATTTCAAACTGTATCAAATCAAATTCATTGGCCCGTGCTCCTCGACTGGGGGGGCTCTGTCTGGGACCTCCCTCTCCCCTCTGCTGGGGCCGGCATGCGGTTGTTGCTGGTCTTCGTGGCTCTTGATGGGCTGCGGATGGCTCGGATTTCCTGGGCCCCTCTCTGCCTACCTCTGGCTTCTGAGGGGCAGAGCGGCTGCTTTCCGCCCTCATTGGTAAGTGCATTTTGTGACATAGTCACAGACACTAATGCAATCACAGCATAAAGAAACTGTTCTTTTAATACAGCCATGCTTTGTTTTGTTGTGTTTCTTCCTCATAATGTTATTTTTCCAGGTATTGTTTGTTTTGTTTTTTTGGTAGGTTTTCTTCTTTTTTCATTTTGAGTTGCAGCATTTGAATTGTTTTGGTTAGTTTGGTGGTGCTCTGTCCCCTTTCTCTGTCTTCTCCCCTTTCTCTCTCTTTTTTTCTCAGCCCGTCAACTCTGGATTTACTACAACATGCATATGGACACAAATAACTAAATAAAATAACAACACAAACATTAATAAGAAAAGCCTACAGAGACTCTATAGAGCTCATCTTGGAAGAACAAATATGTTTGGCACAGCAGTGCATTCAGATCACGACTCTGACTCAAGACAGGCTTTAAAAAAAACATTCGAGAACACTCAGATGTTTTTTTAAAAGTGTTCTGAGAACAGTTTAAAGCAAACAGCTGTTCAGAAATGATGCAGAACAAGGTCACAAAGACACACAGGCAGCCACTGATACACATTATTGCTAAACTGCTCCACTAGAGATCAACAACACCTCCAGTCTGAGGGTCCAGTCTCTCAAAGAGATCCTACACATTATTCTCTTCTTCAGTTTCTTGAAAATATTCAAATCACCCTGAAATATAGTTTGTTCTTTCTCACCAAGAAATGGTTACAATTAAAAAGGTCATCATTCTTTTTTCTCTCCCTGAATAAGAACAGGATTTAAAAGTTCATCCAACTTTGGAGTTTTGGTGTTTACTTTGTAAAATGTATTTTAAACATTAGCAGCACCTTATGGTAGATCATTTCTACTAATTTATGAACTGAACATATCTTTTTGGATGAGAGATTGCAAAATTCTGAAGATGAAACTAGTCAAATATGTGCCTAACACTGGAAAACTAAGACTATAAATAAAACAGAGTGATAAAGTTAAAGAAAAGATCAAACAAATCAGATTTTGAACAGATGGCTGTTGAGTTTTGTTACTCTTCACCTAAAATCAGACAGAAGCTGAAATATGTACTAAAAATGACTTTAAAGTTACTCACCAAGCAGAGGATCGTTGACTGTCAGGTTTTTGTCTGTCATGTCTGTGATCGTGACTTCCTGTCACTGTTAAAGTCCCACTGCTGAAAGGTTTTTAAAATATTTTTTTTATCTGTGCTGTTTATCAGAGTCGGCACCCTTGTGGCCGCCGACACTTATCTGCCCTCTGGGCTGAGCGTTCTGGAACACAGTTTCATTCTGTCTTGATGTATAATGACAATAAATTCTTCTTGAGTTCTGAGTTCCTCCCTCTGAACACGTCCAGTCCTTTTGTAGCTCAGAGCTGACAAAAATATGGGTCCTAGTTTCAAGCTGCCGGTTCAGACTGTCAGAGGCATGTGTGCGCTTTGTGCATGCTGTGTGTTTGCTGCTTGAAAGGGGAGGAGCATAACTCCACCCTACCAAATTTAACACTTATCTAGTGCACCGACCTCCACACCTGGAACATGATGAGAAGCTTCAACCTGACCGAATCTCCTGGATCATATCGGGTCTTATGGTTCTTAGATACTTTGAATTTTATGATTTTACTTTATTTCATAATATTAATGTATTCAGGTTTAAAAACCTGACACTGTAGAAAATGTAAAATCTAAAAACAGACATATAGATATTCTTGTCAGTGTGTTGTCTGAAGTTGCCTGTGTGCAAACACAGTATTACATGTCCAGAATACATTTTGAAAACTTGACTGTTAGAATAAATATTGTATTTCTCGCAAACTTAGACTACTGTGTAAAACGTAGAAAAAACCCCAAATTGTCATGTTTTCAGTTTGCTTACAGTTTAAATTTCTGGGTTGGTATAGGTCCTGAATCCTGTTTTAGTTATTGGATTTCAGTCTGGTTTCCCTTTGTTCTTGTTCTTCCTGCATCTCTGTGCTTCTGCGTCTGTCTTGGTCCTTTGTCTTGTGTTTTGTGTTTAGCTTTGTTACCTTTGCGTTCGTTTATTAGTGAAGAAAGACACCTGAAACCCTTTAATTAAAAAATGAAGGCTGTACTGTGATACTGAGAGATGTTTATATATGAAGGCCTGTGTTTGTATTTTGTTGATTTAACACCCCCTTGTAGACGGATTTGAGTTAGGTTTCGTTTTTTGTCAAAAATCAGATGAGTTTTGGTGGGAGCCCAGTTTTCCTGAGGGACCTCAGGAAGAAGAGTCTCTGCTGGGCCTTCTTCACCACTTCTCTGGTGTTTTCTACCCATGTCAAATCCCTTAGAAGGTGAACACCAAGGTACTCGAAGCTCCTCACCTGTTCCACCTTTTCTCCGGCAATCATCAGACTGGCATGTACTGTGTCCTTATGTTTCCTGAAGTCAATGACAAGCTTCTTTTTCTTATTGGTGTTGAGGAGCAAGTCATTGTTCTTGCACCAGGATGTGAGGGCCTGGACCTCCTATCTGTTAGCTGCCTCATCGTTACTGGTTATTAACCCCTCCACTGCTGTGTCATCTGCAAACTTAAATGTGTAGTTGGTGTCATGAATGGGGGCACAGTGGTGTATGAAATGTGAGTATAGGAGTGGACTGAGAACACAGCCTTGGGGGTGCCAGTGTTGAGGATGATGCTAGATGAGTGGTGGTCTCCAAGTCTCACGTGCTGTAGTCTGTTGGAGAGGAAATCCTTAATCCAGCTGCAGAGGTGGTGGTCAAGGTCCAGTGTCAGCAATTTATCAACCAGCTTGCCCAGGTTGACCGTGTTAAAGGCCGAGGTGAAGTCAACAAACACTGTCCTCACATAAGTGGTGCAAACTGGTACTGGTCCAGGTCAGGAGGGACGGAGGCCTTGATGCGGTTCATTATCAGTCTCTCGAATCATTTCACGATTATCGGTGTTAATGCAATCGCCCAATAATCATTCAACCACGTGACTGCTGAGCTCTTGGGATTGGGATGATGATCGCAGTCTTCAAGTAGGTGGGAACTGCGGACTTCTTCAGTGACCTGCCTTTGATGCATGTCCTGGGACCCCGTCTGGACCAGCTGCCTTCTTGCTATTAATGTTAAGCAAAGCATGCTTAACCTGCTACTGATGCAATACCATCACATGCCCCTTTTCTTGTAGGAGGTTGGAGCTGTGTGAGGGCTGTTGACTGTAGGGTCTTTACCCACAGTACAAAGCACCTTGAGGCAACTGTTTGTTGTGATTTGGCGCTATATAAATAAAATTGAATTGAATTGAATTCCCTGTGGGTGAGGGGTGTTGACTGTGGGTGAGGGGTGTTGACTGTGGGTGAGGGGTGTTGACTGTGGGTGAGGGGTGTTGACTGTGGGTGAGGGGTGTTGGAGATGACACTCTCGTGTTGCTGTTATCAAAGCGAGAGAAGGTGTTCAGTTGATCAGGGAGGCAGGGGTCGACTGTGGGGGATGGGCGGGGGTTTTGTTTGTAGTTGGTAATTGTTCTGATCCCCTGCCACATGTTGTCCTGAAAATGCTGTTCAGTTTTCATTTTATATGTTTTTTAGCAACAGCAGCCCCCTTCTCAGATCTGCTCAGGATCTCCTGTAGGCCTCCCTGTTGCCTGATCACAGTGCTGTGTTCCTGGCCTTCAGTAGGGAGCAGGCAGTGCTGTTGAACCAGGGCTTTTGGTTGTGAGGCACACAGGGTGGGAGGCCTTCCAGACAAAAGGGACCATGTTCAAGGGCCACGGGACACCATGGAAGTGACTGCAGTCCCAGCGGCAGCAGTGAGAGGAGGAGGGGGACGATTTTCCAGCAAAGCTAGATTCTGTAGCAGGACCGCCTCGCTGTGTACCAGGTGCTTCTGCAGCTGAAAAGGCTGTAATGGCTGCAAATAACATGCTTATGGTTGGCTACTCTGAGCTAACCCTGATTGTTCCCCGTGCACTCTCAGTGGCTCAGAGACACCACAGTTCTGCTTGACATGCCAAACATCACTGCTAGATGTAATGTTTTAAATAAGGCCACACTGCTGCCTGTTGCTGGGGGAGGGGACCAGCATAATTGCGTTGCTGTGCTAAAAGTATGTTCTCCTCGCCCTGACCTCGCGCAGACACTTCTGACTAACCCTGATCTCGTTCTTTTTGGATGTGCTTCAGCATCTCACAATCCAGCCAGTGTGCACAATCAAGTGGGCTGCAGCTGTCACACAGTATGAGGTTTGACAGCTGTTTCTCTACCCTCTCATTACACGAGCTGCTGAATCGGTTGCTCTCACTCAAACGATTACCATTTACACTGCTTCCAGCTATGCTTGCATGATTTTGATGCATTATGGAAACACATGAAATCTGATTGTACACCTGTTCGACATCATGACAAAGTGGCTGCACTGCTAGATGCTGTCCTTCTGCCAAAAGCCTTTGCTGTGCGTGAGTGTCAAGTTCACGCTAATAACCCTGACCCAGTTTCCACAGGGAATGTCAGAGCAGCTGAGCAGTGTGTCAGACACACACAACTCCTTGTTGACTCTGATATACCAGCACCACTCGCTGCAATGCAACAGTTTACCACAGATGCCGGGACCAATTATGGAAGGAAAATGGCTGCATTTTCCACATGGCTTCTGGTATGATAATAATAAACCATGTGTCATGAAACAACTGTGTATGGCAGGGGAGATAGGACACCAATAGGACCCTCAGAAGGCAGGACTTAACTTAAACACTCAGTTTTATTTGCTGGTGTTAACAGGAACAGGAGCCAGAAATACAGTTACTGGGAGACAACAGGGAAACCACAGCAACCTCCAGCAACACTGTGAGAAACATTCATATTTGACCAGGATATGTTCTTCAATGCACATATTAAACAAACACGGTGGGAAAAATAAGTATTTGATACACTGCAGATTTTGCAAGTTTCCCCACCTACAAAGAATGGAGAGGTCTGTGATTTTTATCACAGGTACACTTAGGTACGCTGGCGGCTGGACATCCTGAGGGCTCGGCACTCCATCCGGCGACTGGCAATTGGCTCCGGGCACCAGCTGACAGCTCAAAGGCCCGTGGCAGACGGCACCTACGGCACGGCCGAACTGAGCATGTTGTGTGTGACTTTGCCTCAAGTATATGTTTCAAGTATGTTTTCTGTGTGTTTCCAGGGCATTAACCTTGTGATAATTCAATTCAATTTTATTTATATAGGGCCAAATCACAACAAACAGTCACCTCAAGGTGCTTAGGATTTCTTATGTTTCTTCTCATTCACCTTTATTTACCTGTTTATACTTCACTCTGTATTTAATCATTATTATTAATCTCTGGCTCTCTTCCACAGTAGGTAAAGATGCTACAATAATGCAGAGAAAACCCAACAGTCAAAACGACCCCCTATGAGCAAGCACTTGGTGACAATGGGAAGGAAAAACTTCCTTTTAACAGGAAGAAACCTCCAGCAGAACCAGGCTCAGGGAGGGGCAGTCATCTGCTGTGACCGGTTGGGGCTGAGTGGAGAGAGACAGGACAAAAGACACGAGGGGCCTGAAAGCTGAAGGCTCTGCCTCCCATTCTACTTTTAAGGATCCTAGGAACCACAAGTAAGCCAGCAGTCTGAGAACGAAGTGCTCTATTGGGGTGATACGGTACTATGAGGTCTTTGAGATAAGATGGGGCCTGATTATTCAAGACCTTGTATGTTAGGAGAAGGATTTTAAATTCTATTCTAGATTTAACAGGGAGCCAATGAAGAGAAGCCAATATGGGAGAAATCTGCTCTCTCTTTCTAGTCCCTGTCAGTACTCTAGCTGCAGCATTTTGGATCAGCTGAAGGCTTTTTGTCCAACAGGACAAGCACAGAGATGAGTCCACTGTCAGAGGCTGTAAGAAGATCATTTGTAACCTTCACTAATGCTGTTTCTGTACTGTGATGAATTCTGAAACCTGACTGAAACTCTTCAAATAAACCGTTCCTCTGCAGATGATCAGTTAGCTGTTTTACAACTACTCTTTCAATAAATAATGCAACCTATTTATTCTTTCAGTGCGGCCTGGTACCAAATGACCCATTGCTGCATTTTTACAATGAGCTAATATGCTAATATCTCTTTTTTACACAGCAGTCTGATTTTGGAATTGAGTTTGTAAAATAATTGGGTCTAATTTTAGGTTATATACAGTCAAATAGTTCAAAAATAATTTAAATAATGAAAAATGTTTGTTCTCTGCCATAAAAGATGATATTTTTGTGATGAGGTGAAAAATGTAACAATAGGTACCATTTCATCATCCTGAGGATCCCATGGGCTCGTTATGGCTGAATGAAAAGGTTATAGCTCACTACTGAAATGAAGCAAATTATTAACATAAAAACTTAATTCAGCTCATTTGTAGCAAGAAGAGATCAAGGAGCAGGTTACCCAGTTTACCAGGGTTACCAGGGTTACCAGCCTGAACTCGAATCTGAACTCGACTCTGTGCTGAATGTCTAACCTGAAACTCGTGTTTCTTTTCGTGGCGTAGAACCCTGGAAGCGTTCCGACTCCGTCTCAGCTCGAGTGAAGTGTTCCATGTTTAGGTTGGTGACTCTGCTCCCTGTTTTCTATTTTAATCCTTGGGCTCCAGGACGGCTTCATCTCACATGTCCCTGAGCTGCTCTCTGAGCGTCACGTGGTTTCTGTGAAGAAATGTTTCCAGGAAATGACGCACACCTCTGTGGGCCATCTTACCCTCTGTGTGAGAGAGACGGTAAAATGGATTCTCTCTGACCACGCCCACACTGTGACGTTTCTGGATAGAAAACAGTGGGAACTGTTCTTCAGGAACAACGTGGAGGCAGAATGTGAGAATAAAGTGCACACAGATAAACAGTGAAAGCCCACACGGGTCTGACTAGGGTGAGGCTTTCTGGTGGAAAGTCAGTTGGGTGGACCTGTCCCCAGAGCCTGAGTGGCGGAGGACACCTGGTCCTGAGGGTGGGAGAGTTTGAGAAGGCCCCCATTGGCTGTGCTGTGGACCACCATCCTGTGACAGGGGATCTGTCATAAGACAGCTAGGACAGACGGGGCATCTTGGTCTCACTACTGAATGGTCGTGCCCAGGGGGGAGTGCAACCTCCACCCCCCACCCCCACCACCCATCCCCAATGCAAGACCCCAACTGGGACTAAAGGTCAGCTTTCAGGCTGCAGAAGCCAACCGCCTGAAGCTACTAGCATGGGGGCCAAATTCCAAGGCCCATCTTTTCAGACACCCACCTCCCAAAGATTCTGGACACCATGGATTGTCTTAATAAAATGTGCTTTTTTACATATTCGTGCATATTGCAGATAATTTTTATGCAATGTTATTTAAATTGAATCATATTGAAAAGTGACATTTATCAGGCCTGGCAGTCTGTGCAAGCTGGCTATGGCCCCCAAAAGGACTGTTCCACCCTCAGACAACAGTTCAACACCACACCTACCTCAAATAGGTGTAGTCAAAGGCTCATCATCAGACTTTGTGAACTTCTGATTTGCTTAAAAAAATTTAAAGGGGGATGTGAGGACGATTCATCCTGGTTGAATCTCTGACAGGAGAAACATCTGAGTGTCGGAGAACCGTTTTCATTGTAGACCTTCAAATACTGGACCAGTTGACATGACCTTGAACTGGCTGGTGGCTGAGAGGAATAACAACAAGCTTCAGTGGAGAAAAGGAACTGGAGAAACCAAATGTAGAAGCTCTCTGAGCACTCTGAGCTCAGGTGATGAGCAGGTGGAATCAGCTGGGATCAGGTAGGGAGGGAGCGCACAGGTACTGTCTGTAACAGACGCTCAACATTAATGAAAGAAAACAGCATCCAGGCCTGTTACAGGTGCTTGGTCTTTAATCACAGAGCCACAGATTAAAGGAGGCCTCCACAGAAGAGAGCATGTCAGTCAGGTGTACCCCACAGCAGCAGATGGCGCAATTTTCCCTCTCAGCGAACTGTGTTCAGTGTCTGATCTGTGACGTGGTCAAGGGGAGGAGCCTGGATCAGATTATAACTGAGAGCTGAGAGGGACAGAGAGCATCCAGCAGCAGAGACACTGAAACGCACCGACATGGACAGCAGTGAGTACATTCGTAACGTTCAGACTCATTTAGTGTTTCACCGTGTTTGAGCTTCAGGCAGGATGTACACACTGAAGTCACACGTTATGCACACAAACATCACAGTACAGACTAATATATTTCATCCTGCTTTTATTAAGAGTTACTTTCACCTGTGATGTCTCTGAATTGTGCTCCAACCTTTTAGTTCATCCTCCCCTTTGTTTGAATTCACCTTTATTGAAATGCATGTATTTTTGGAGTGTGTGCTTTATGCCTGATTTCATAAGATTATGTTTTCTGTTTCATTCTACAAACAATTTGTGAATTTTATTTTTTAGTGGATTTCTGCAGTGTACACACTTCCCTCTGTTTACTAATATGCACAATAACTGATCAGTATAAAACAAGCGCAGCCTTTTCATCTTAATATTATATTGATTTGGTTTCTTTGATGCCGCATAACTGAGCTAAGTTCACTATAAATTTGAATTCAGTGAAATAGCTGTGCATTTTTTTAATGTCCATAATTTATTCTTATTTTAACCCCAGTGTATATAACATGTTTTCTGGCCTTACTGCGTATATATTTGTAGGAGTTCGCTACAATATTTAAATGAATCACAGTTGTGACTGCAGGCTGGGGCCAGGATACTGAGCTGAATTCATTCCTTGTCTTGTACCTGATGTAACTGTGACAGGAGTGTCCATTTATTCAGGCTGAGGGGGAGAAGTTATCAGAACGAGTCTGCACACTGGCATGTTGAACAGCTGTGAGAGCAGTGCTAAAGCTTTGGATCTGTCATCACCCCTCCCTTCCTCAGTAATACAGATGTTTTTAAAGAGGGCAGAGGTCAACTTTAAAATAAGGGGGGCTGTCCCAGCACACGATGCGTTCAGGAATGTCTTGTATTGTGTGCTACAGGCAGCGAACTGCAGCGAGCACGAGAACATCTGCATGTAACAAGTCAGCTTCATTGCTCTTGAATTAGTATTTTCTGACTCCTCTATAGCAGAGCTCCCCTACACCATGCTTATGTAGAAAAGCACTGTATAAGAACTAGTCCATTTACCATCTATATTTAACAACACTGGACATAGCAGTGAGGCGAACCCAGCCAGCCCACAAGCTCGCAAAGATGAGTAGTAGAGAAAAGTTCAGGGCTCACACTGATTCAGTGTTATGGTGAGTTGTATTTTTCATACAATAAAAATCACCAAAGTCGAAATCACACAAATAGGATTTTCACTCTTTTCCTAATTTTTCCTGATGTTAATTCCAATAAAATCACCTCCTAAGTTAGTCGGATTTTCCCCTAACTCACATGAAGAATCTGGTCCCATTGTGATAATTTTTTTTCAGCCTGTCATGTCTGGCAGATGAGCTCTATAGGTTCTCTATGGGCTCCTCCTGTTAGTGTGACACTTTATTTTATTAATTTGAGTTATTTTTAACATACTGTGTAACAAACTGTGCCAGAGCTGACAGACTGAGGAAAAAGAAAAGAGAAAAGAAAGAGAAAGAAAGAGGGAAAAAGGAGAATAGAAAGAAAATAGAAAAAACGGGAAAGAGCGCAAGTAAATAAAACCAAATAGTTCATCACTTGTAAACATAAAGATGCTAAAAATACTTTAAAAAGTAAAAATTGTGTTCGTGTCTGTGTCATGAAATGTACTTACCAATGAGGGCAGAACACCACAGCTCCACCCATCAGAAGGTAGAGGCGGGCAAAGAAAGCCCCAGGAAACCCAGGCCACCAACCAGTTTTAAGCCTAATCTTAAAAAATAGAGAGGGTGTCTGTCTCCTGAATCCAATCTGGGAGCTGGTTCCACAGAAGAGGGGCCTGAAAGCTGAAGGCTCTGCCTCCCATTCTACTCTGAAGTATCCTAGGAACCACAAGTAAGCAAATAAGTAAATAAACTGCAGACCAAAAACAAAAGAACAATGGGTGGATGGGTGTTCTGTTAACTGTAATTTCCACATTGTGGTGTTAATAAAGTATCATCATCATCATCAATTTCAAGCACCATTCATTCACACCTAAATCATACTTGGTGGTGGTAAGCTACTAATGTAGCCATAGCTGCCCTGGGGCAGTCTGACAGAAGCGTGGCTCCCAATTCGCACCTACGGCCCCACCAACCACCCAACCACACTCACACAATGTGGGTTGAGTGTCTTGCCCAGGGACACAATGACAGGAGGCACTCTGACAGGGACTCAAACCAGCGACTCTCTGGATGTGAGGTAAGCACCTACCCATGCGCCGCTGCCACCCCAATTTAAAATCCTTCTCCTAACATACAAGGTCTTGAATAATCAGGCCCCATCTTATCTCAAAGACCTCATAGTACCGTATCACCCCAATAGAGCACTTCGTTCTCAGACTGCTGGCTTACTTGTGGTTCCTAGGATACTTAAAAGTAGAATGGGAGGCAGAGCCTTCAGCTTTCAGGCCCCTCATCTGTGGAACCAGCTCCCAGCCTGGATTCGGGAGACAGACACCCTCTCTATTTTCAAAATTAGGCTTAAAACTTTCCTTTATGATCAAGCTTATAGTTAGGGCTGGATCAGACAACCCTGAACCACCCCTTAGTTATGCTGCTATAGGCCTAGGCTGCTGAGGGGGGTCCCATAATGCACTGTTTCTTCTCATTCACCTTTATTTACTTGTTTATACTTCACTCTGTACTTAATCATTATTATTAATCTCTGGCTCTCTTCCACAGCATGTCTTTTGTCCTGTCTCTCTCCACTCAGCCCCAACCTGTCTTAGCCACTCAGTGGTGAGAGCGACTGTCTATAAACAGCGCTCTACCTGTCTCCTCCTCATCCCAGCTGATTGTTATTTCCAGGCTTCCAGTCCCAGTCTCCGGCACAACAGCAGAGTGGTATGCTCTTGGCAGCAGTATAGGCTGCTGTAGTGGGTCTGACCTGAGTGTGGTGCCCGCCCTCTGTGGGCAGGGCCTTCTCATTCATAAGAACAGGTGCTGATCAATGTTTGTGGTGAAATGTTTGGAATGCTGGCATGCGCCAGAGCGAGACATCCCTAACGTGTGTTTCTTTTACTTTCCCGGGTGACCTAACGAGAAGTTCAGAGCCCTTGTGTTCAAGGGAGGCATCGGAGAATTTTCTCCTACTTTGGCCAGAGTGGAGTTAGTGCTAAAGTTTGTGTTCTGGTCGTAGGAAGAGAGTGATTCTCATACACCAGGTGACACTGTGGCGAGAGGTGCGATCCCATTTCCTTTCCCGTGGGGTGGACTCTAAAATTGGAGACCGGTAAACACTGGTGGTGTGGTAATGTCGGGAAGGTTGTTGTTTTAACCCTCCGTGTCCTGTCCTGTCCCCTTTTTTATTGTCCCGCCACTGTTTTATTGCTCCGTTTGTTTTATGATGCTGCTGCAGACGCTGGCTGGTTAAGCCGAAGTTCCACTCTTTTACCATCCTATCGGAAGGAAAGGTCGCATCTGGCTGAAACGGGGTTTGAACTGTGGCGCTTTGTTTACTCCGGATGTTGGTGTAACCAGACTGTGTGGATGAGGATTGTATGGAATTATATTTATGTCAAAAGTCAATAATTTTATGTCACGGGCGCAGGAATGCATTCACATTCACGCGATGAAATTCTGGGCACTGTCACGGGTTTGGTCCCCTCCCCTGATGTTAATGGGCTCAGTCACAGATTGATTGAAATCAGCCACCGTCTCTTTTTGGGGTGCAGACTTTTACAAGAAAAAAACAAATGAACTAAAAGAAAACGCCGCAAATACTGAAGAAAAAATATTTGTGTCAGCACTAATGTCTTTGTAATGTTCTCCAACAGATGCAGCAAAAGTAGCAAAACAAGATCTCAGGATGGTGGTTGTTGGGACCGCTGGGGTTGGGAAGAGTTCAGCGGGAAACACGATCCTAAGAAGAAAAGCTTTTAAAACTGGCCTATCTGCATCCACAGAGTGTGAGATGGCAACAGGAGAGTTTGAAGGTCGAAAACTGGCCGTGGTTGATACTCCCGGTCTGTTAGACACTGACCTACCTGAAGAGAAGGTGATGATGGAGATCACGAAGTGCATCTCATTGACTGCTCCTGGTCCTCATGTGTTCCTGGTTGTGCTCCAGGGGGGCAGATTAACAGAAGATGAACAAGAAACAGTGAGAATAATTCAGAAGACGTTTGGAGAAGAAGCAGCACGTTACACTGTGGTGTTGTTCACCCGTGGAGACAGTTTGAAGGCAGATGGAGACACAATGGAAGATATAATGAGTAAGGATAGAGCTCTCAGTTACTTAATCAGTCAATGTGGAGGCAGATATCATGTCTTTGACAACAGAGATGAGAATCCCTCTCAGGTCAGAGAGCTGCTGCAGAAGATCAACACCATGATTCAGAAGAATGGAGGAAGCTGCTACACCAGTGAGATGTTCAGAGAGGCTGAGAGAGTTAATAATGAAGAGATACAACGGCTTCAGAGAGAAAATCCAAATATGACGCCTGAAGAAGCGAGAAAACATGTCGGGAGTCGGTCCCCAGTAGAGAAAAATCGATGTGTAACAAACTGATTTCAGTGTTTATCATCTGTGAGCTGCAGCTTATTACAGTCACATTAACACCTAAAAATAAGAGTGACAGTGTGAAGGTATCTTAATGAATGTATCATATTTACTAAAATCTTTTTCTCATTCTGTAGATTAGGAGCCTGTTCATTAATTCTAATTGATTATTGACTGTGTGATTATTCCTGATATTTTTAACTTACAACAATAAAAAATATGCCTGATTTTGTATTCTGAACCTGTGGAGGTGTGCTCAACATAAATGTTACTGATGAAACTGGAATCAACCGGTTTATAGATGGTAAAATTCACCGAGATTAATAACATAATAAAATAACATCATTTATGAATAAAATTAACTGAATGAGCAAACACAAAGTGGATGCAGCACTGAACACACCGAGACATCTTAAACACAAATCTGTTTATCACTTTCTGTAGGTCAGGGCCGCATCTCAATATGTGTACTTGTGTATGTGTGTCTTTGTGTACCCATGAAACCTCGTCAGTCTCGGCCCAAGCACTGCTCAAAGTGTGACTCAAGTCATATTAGCTCACAATATGTTCTCGCTCCACCCCCTTCTATGCATCAGGTGGTGGCGTGTGTACGTGGTGCAGAGTATCCCAGAATGCATTTCAAACAAAACTCAAAAGCAGCAGTGATGGAGGAGAGGCACCTCGATTTCAAACTCCTGCTGGCTTTTGCTTCATAATAACTAGACAGTTGCAGAGCTGTCAGTACATTTGGAAATGAATCATCTTTATTCCTTGATGTAAAAATGTGCTATACTTGTTTTAACAGCTGGCATTAAAGATTTAAACCCTGGGAGAGACATGAGAGCCTTTTTCATAAGAGCAGAAAGATCTGGAGCAGCAGCATGTTAATGCTGTTTGTGGAGACCGGGGGCCTGTTCCAGGAAGCAGGTTCAACAAACTGAGTTTAAAAACAGACTCTGAGTTGACCAACTCTGGGATCGGCAACTCTGAGTTTCCTGTTCCAAAACAGCTGATCAGAGTTGGTTCGATCAGCTCTGAGTGATGCTGCAGTAACTACAGTAAATGTTTCAGAGGAGCTGACTGACAGTCTGACAGCTGCCTCATTATAAATGCGTGACATC
>JAMQGT020004884.1:0-11709 GCA_024447675.2 Pterophyllum scalare | reverse complement strand
GACGTCTCCGCTGAGAGCTGAAGAAAAGAAGCTTCCTGTTTGTGGAACTAAAGACTCAAAGACACTGAGGGAAAAAAACAACTTCATTAAAGCACCTGAGAATGTTGCATTTTTTTCATTAAAGAGCACGAGTCTTTATACAGTAAGATCTGGCAATTAATTTGTGGTTCCATTCATTAGAAGATATTATTTTTTTCCAAAACGTCTTGTGATCATGACAGTACTTAGTGTTTTTTGAGTGGTGGACCGCTTATTTGGCCCTTTTATTTAAGAGTTTAAACAATTTCTGAGCTGACTAAAAAAATCAGCCAGTGTGCCTCAGATTTAGTTTTTTCCTGGCCTGAGCCCAGGAAACATCCCTTTCTCTAAAGAGATTTGATGAAGAAAAACACAAGGATTGTTTTGGCCTTTTACTCTAAATTTGCAGACGCTGCATGTTCATCTATAATTTTGATAAAAGCATCATGAAAGTGTTTTCATGCTACATCAGTAATGAGGTAGATTCTATTCCAGTCACAGTCCCATAAATCATGAAAGAAAGCTTGCTCACAGAAATGCTTAAAATCTCATTTAAAACCTATTTGTTGTCTTGATTTTGGGAGCTTCAATTGTCTGAATGCAGCCACAATACAGTGGTCACTGATATCATTTGCAAGAACACAAATACGGGAATATTTATGTGGCGTATTAGTTAAAAATAAATCAAGTTTTATTTTTTCTGGGCATTTGATTAGCATGAAATCATATGCATCACATTTAGATTTAAAACTGTCTGAGACAGAGGACAACCAGTTCCAGTGGGGGGGGGGAATCTAAGCTAAATTAAATGGAATCAGTAAAAGCGCCACAACTGTAGGACTAACATTAATAACCTCGGGTTTTACGGTTGGCTTGCTTGTGGTAGTTTTCAAAGTGGGGTGGGAAGCAGCACCCAGTCGTTTGGAACCAGCTCCTACTTTAAATTCGGGAGACCTTTTCTACTTCCATGTAAAGAGGTTGTCGGAGTTTAGATTCAAAACTTTTTGATAAAGCTTGTAGTTAGGGGATGGCTCAGGTGACCTTGAACATCGCTTAATTATGCTGCTTTAGCCTCAGGCTGCCGGGGCACTTCCCATGATGCACTGAGAATTTCTTCTCCACACCTGCTCTCTCTTATACTATGTGTTTTGTCCTATTTGTTGCTTGTGCTCATTTTTCTCTCTTCTCTTTCTCTTCACCGCCAACTGTTGACAACAAGGAGTTCTTCCTCCCCACTGTCACTAACTGCTTGCAGACAGGGAATGATGAGGATTGGGGCTTGCTGTCTAATATTGTAGAGCAGGTGTACTCAAGTAAATTTTAAAGAGTTACAGTTGTTTCAGTTGTTTATTATAATTTTCATAAAGAACTGGAGGGTACTCTAGTAATGAAATAATGACAAAAAGTTCTTTTCTCATTTCAAGTAAAATATGGTTCGAAAGTGCTGTGCAGATTAAAATACCCCTATCACAAATATGAGAAAAGTTGTACAGAGTAAAATAGATGGTCAGGAAATATGTATTATTTCTTTGTTGTAACAGTGCTTCTAGGCAATAAGGCAATGAAAATGTTCTCTGCCAATCCCAAACAACTTATTCTGCTATTGACTTTGTTTTGAGCTTCTGAGATCCCAGGTCCTGACAATCAGGCTTGTCATCACTGAGGCAATTTCTATGATGCAGCATGTATTTTGTCCTGTCTCCCTCCTCTCACCACAACCAGTCATAGCAGATGGCTGCCCCTCCCTGAGCCTTGTTCTGCCAGAGGTTTAAAAGGGAGTTTTTCCTTCCCACTGTTGCCAAGTGCTTGCTCATAGTGGGCTGTTTTATAGGATCTTTACCTTACATTACAAAGTGCATTGAGGGGAGTGTTTGTTGTGATTTGGCACTACATAAATAAATCTGAACTGAATGTAATGGAATGAAGATGAGATCCTGCAGGCAGTGGCAATCCCATATCTCCGCAGTCTGGGACAGAGCAGGGTTTATCAGAGACTACCTCCAGAATTTGTCTTGACCTCAACCCCACTGAACACCTGTGGGATCAGCTTGGGTATTCTGTTTCTGCCAGAGTGGCCAACACAATCGCATTGCCTGACTTGCGACAAATGCTGGTTGAAGCCATCCCACAGCAGTGTGTGACCAAGCTGGGGACCAGCATGGGGAGTAGATGCAAGGCTGTAGCGGCTGAGTATGGTTCTTCCAGATACTGCTGAGCCTCCTGTTTGTTAAATGAATAAATTATTAAATTGAGAATATGTCTTGTTTCTTCAGTCTTCAATGATCCAAACCAATAAGCAACACCAAACAAGAGTCAACAGCAGAATTAGCTGTTTGGCATTGGCAGCTCGCATACTCAACTCTGCTGCTCAACCCACAAATGCATTTTCCTTACAAATGTGGCAGCATTTAAGGGGGAATAAACAGGGTTTCCCACACTATAAGATTTATTGGCAAGACGCATTCTTACAACAAAGAAACAATTGACCAGACACAAATTTCATTACTTTTGTGTTAAGTTTCATTCTGTAAGCTAACAATGAACAGTTTTGTTTTTCTTGTGTTAATTTTTTTTGATGTTGCAGACATTTCTGCTTGCAAATGATTTTGAAATCCTTTTATTTTTAAACTATAATCACACCCAACAACTTTTCCCTTTTTTTGCACTTCTCATAAAGGAAAATCTTTGTCATGTAATAACCACATGTTGGCTATGAAGCTAGCATGTGATTATTACAGTAATTTCATTCACCCTTTTGCATGAAGTGTTTTTTTCCTGGATTTTTGGTTGATATTCTCTATTAAAATGAAGCTACCATAAAAATTAAAGGCTTCTCAATTCTTTGGAAGTGAGCAGACTTATTATTTCCCTCATGCAGTAGATACAACATTCCTTTTGCAAATTCCCATCTTCCCCTACTCTACATGTGAATTGCCTGTCTGCTGTGTGCGGCAACATTATGCTATTATTGCTTCTAGTCCTTATAACATAAAATAGCTTTTTGAGTACACTGAGGCCATGAACTGTTCATGTCAGTGTTTAGATTCCAGCAAGTGCCGTTTTTCACATGATATTATTTGGCCAAGCACTTCTCCAAAAAGCTGAAATTACTATATTTCAGTCAGTCAGATTTTGACTGGGCTCTGCTCTGCTACTGTAAATTTAGAACATAAAACAGCCCTATAAGGATGAGTCAGTGTGTCACTGCTAGTGAAGTGGTGTGTAAGTGGCATACAGTGGGTTTTCTTCTAAAAACAGCAGTGTGCTGAGAACAGTGTTGAGGACAGGCGAATTATTGAGCTGTAAAACCAAAATAAGGGGAAATGGGAAGCTAAAACACTGAACTTAAAGGGAAATACAAATTCAGGTGTTCTAGGTGGATGCATTTGCAGTTTGGCAGATACAATAAAAGACCCTCTCAGTGTTCAGTAGGATGGGTGTTTGATCAAAAGCATCTACCAGAGTTATAAAAACAAAAGGCATGATTTATTAAATACTAAACATGCTTTCAACTGCATGTACACTCCAGTAACACATTATTGCTTGATCACTTGTTAATGTGTACAAGTATAGATTAGTGCAGCTTTCAGTCATGTAGTCTGGAAGCCATATTCTGGGGTGCGTGAGGGTGAAATGTGTTTAGGTGGCTCATGAAATGGATTCTACATAATATTGGCCTAATTTGACAGATGGATTGGGTGCTTTTTATTATTATTGTTATGTTTTTCTGTTTTCACTGCCTCAGGGTGCACAGGTTTTTCTGTTTTTATCCTTTGTTAAGCACATTGAGTTTGCATGTAATGAAATGTGCTATATAAATAAAATTGCTGTGTTTCTGATTTAAAAGGACATGAAGTGAATTATTTTTTTCTGAATGTTTTTGTCCATTTTGTGCATAATCCACATTTGGATTATTCACTGGTGGAACGTATCACTGTTCTCAAGTGCCTAAAAACATTCCCAGAAAAAGGCTAGCATCAAATATATACGAGTATCTTTCCTTCACATCAAACATCACTGGAGACAAAGATTGTTTGTTATGTGTAGGGCACACTTTTCTCTATTCTTCCTACCCTATGCAGCACATCCTTTTGTGGATGATATACCAGCCATTTCAAATTCACAAAACACATATTAACCAATTGTACCTTCTTCTCCTGTGCTGCTTTAACACTCTGCCCTCAGCTTATTTAGATTGCTGTATGTTTGTCTGCTGCAATTCAGTAACTCCCACACAATGACTTTAGTTTCCTCTTGGGAGAAGCTTTTGTGTCTGAGCCACACACCTCTCTTTCATCATGAAAAAAACAACAAATAAATAACAGGCCATGGTGATGTGGTGATGGTGCTGCATATCAGTTTCATCATTAAGCAATTAATTAGCATCATAGCCTTATTACTGTGAGTGTTGTGTGAATCACGCTGGCTTATCATGCTTAATGTTATTGTGGCATTGAGTGGTGGGTGGGGGTGTGGTTGAACAGTTACGACCTTCAACTGCCACACTCACGGGTATCTAATGGTGTGGAAAACAGTGGATGCTTTTCTAATGAAGAACATCAAATCCAAATATCATCTGCATTACATTATTATGAAAAGTTTCAGACTCAACAGATTGTATGCAAATGCTTCCAAAGTGGCAACAATTTTGCAACATTGGAGTATAATTATGAGCCATGTTGCATACATGGTTTGTAACGCCGTCAGTCAGTGTTGCTTTGAGGCAGTTCATCAAAGCTTAAACAATGCAATAGTGGTTTTACAATTTCATAACCTCAACATACCATTTCAAGTGTAATATGTCAGTAATTTCTGTCCATGATTACGTTGTTGGACCTAGGTTGGTCAGAGGATTGGCTGTTTTTCTTTATGGAAAATATTACCTAATTTTGAATTTGATAGCAGCTACATGTCTCAGAAAAGTTGGGATGGTGCAACAAAAGGCTGGAAAAGTAAGTGGTATTAAAAAGTGAAAGCTCAAGTAACATTTTGCAACTAATTAGGTTCACTGGCGACAGGCCAGCATAAAAAGGACATCTACAAACTGTGGAACGATTTCAGAATAACTGTGCAGACTCTGAATATCTCAGTGTCTACAGTACATAATATCATCAAATAACTTTGTGAAACTGGAAAAATCTCCTTTGGACAAACGAGACCAAAGTGGAGCTATTTGGCCGTAATGCACGTATATGTCATATATTTGGAGAAAACCAAACACAGCATATCAGCCCAAATGATTCATACCAACTGTCAAGCACGGTGGTGCAGGGATGATGATTTGTGTTATGGGCCCCAGGGATGGTGCCACAATAACAAAGATCAAATCCCTGCAAATACAGGTAATGTCCAGGAGCACTGAAGACACAGTGCATTCGATTCGCCTTCCAGATTGCATCTCTTATTCAGATTTCAACAAACATTTACAACATTCATGTGTGCATTGTCTCATGCAGTCCCAGTGTCCTTACAGTTCACATATGTCCATCTTTCTAACAATTATAAGCATGAAAATAAATTCATTCACACATCAACACTCCAACATTTTATATGTACTTGATACAATCTATTAGTGCAGGCAGAATAAAAGTACACAGTCACCCCTGCATAAGCAATTAAAAGCTACTACAAGTTTATAGTGCATCTTGCAGCAGTATTCAACCGTATTTAGCTGTTCAAAATTACAGTTGACAAATGTTCCTGTTCTAGATACTGAAATTAAGCAAATTAAACATGCATTATTAGCAGCACAATGAAGATAATCCAGTATAACATGTCAAGCATTCATATGTTCCTCTACATTCAAAGGTCATAAACATTCAAGTAATCACCTTGAAACTTGAAATTACTCTTAAGGCGCCAAAACATCTTCCTATAGAAATCTTTATATTAAACAGTGAAGCGTGCAGGAGTGCAGATGTCCATAATGCAAAGCAAAAAAAACTACACTCAGGGGCACAAGGCCTACAATACCACAATGTTGCCGCAGCGTATCTGCTACAGCCTGCAGAGCCTGACATCGCTGGCTGAGGCTGCTGCAGGCCCCTAAACAGCTGCTCATAAGTGTCAGAACTAAAATTATGAACCCTTACAAACTTAGCATACAGATGAAAATTTCTCTCCACGTGACAGGCAGTGGTAGTTTTTTGTTTTTGTTTTTGTTTTGTTTTTTTGCTGCAAATTTAGGAAATGTTCAGGAGCATTAAAGACACACTGCACATGGTTTACCATCTAGATTGCAGTGGAAGCCCACCCCCTAAAGCAAGTGGGGTGCATCTACCCTGAAATCAATAGTCCCACCTGTGGTCAGATGGGCTGGTGGGACGGTACAGTGGATGGATGAGGAGGGCCTGAGGGAGCGAGTGGGTGGGCTGATGTGAAGAAGTTCCATCAGATATAGAGGAGCAAGGTTTGGGATGGCCTTGAAAGTGAGAAGCAGAATCTTGGAGTTGAATTTTTATATGACGCCAGTGAAGTTGCTGAAGTACTGGAGCGATGGGACCAGCAGAGGGATTTCTGCTGATGATTCACAATTACAATAATCAAGACGAGATGAGAGTAGGGAATAAACTAGAAAGGCAGTACTGTTGGGTGTGAGAGACAGATAGAGGGGGTTAATGTTACCAAGTGGAAAGAAAGCAGACGTTATTAATGCGTGAAATAATAAAGTGCTGTCCAGAATGACAACCAAGCTCTTGACCTGAAGGATGGGAGAAACGGTGGAGTTGCTAATGATAATGTTGAAACTGTTGATTTTTGATGTTTTGAATTTAGAGCCAGCAAGGTGTGTTATAAAAGACAAACACACAAAAAACAAGATTTTGGCTCTAGATTATAATAATTTGAGTGGATAGAAAAACTGATTTAGTTCCAGATTTTAAAATTGCTTAAATGTGAGAGCTATGACAAGTATGACAGTAACATTTTCTTCTTCATTAAATGTACTAAAGTTATTGTACAAAAAAAAAAGCTGGAATGGTCTCACTGATTTCTCATGGAATGACTGTATATACTGTACTTTGTGCACAATAGTTAACAAGCAAATGTAAAACAAAGAGTAGCTTGATACCAGGCTGACAGTCGTCAGATTTCAGATTTTTAGTCACTCTTTACCTAAATTGTGTTCATGTTTATTTTTCTGACTAAAGCTAACAAGTGAAAGCAACAAACTTAGCAACTCATTAAAACTTTTAATTAGAAAACTTTCTAGCACACAGAAAGTTTAAGATGGATTCCTTCCCAAAAAAGAACAGAAAAGAATAAAGAGCTATTAAGTATTCAAATACTGGGAATAGTTCAGGTGAAAGATGCAATTATTGACAGATGTGGAAAAATGTATTTTTCTCTATACAGTCCGTCAATAATTACAGCTCAGTCCGTTCAGCCACCGCACCTTCGTCTAGACAGAAAAGACATTTCTCTGCACACAACGGGCTAATGCAGTGAATATAAGACTCCTTTAGGTGGCTGATTGAAACTGATTGAGTGGTACTGAGGCTAATTGAATACTTCTGAAATAACCTACTGGTTCCTTAGAGAGTGTACAGGAAATAATGTTTAAAGGCTCTAAAACAAAGAGAGTACAAATGGCAGCTGTTGTATCCTGGCTCATATTCAGCATTCTTAATGAGCACAAACTTTGTGTAGATGCTGATTTTTATTTTAACTGAATATAACTGATGTTAATGGAAGCTATGGCCATTTGCTATAATCTGTAAGAATGAACTCCCATTTTTTTTCAGATTTGCAAAACTCTTTAACCTAATGCTGCAGAGCAGTTAAAGCAGTAAATCTGTATCACTGTGTGATTGTTACGGCATCTCCAAAGGCATTCGGATTTGTTTGTATACAATCCTTTCATTCAGTAGTTGATATTGTCAGGAACAAAGATGGAGCTCAACCAACTTGCCAATGAGCCAAAACATCTTTTGCCCATATTGTGATAGTTTTACAACACCTCTGTGTCAATGCCTGTCATGTGTTGACCTGAACTTTGGCCCTTTTGCTTTATTGACCTTTGTAGGCACAGCCATTTGCTGAATTGAAAATGAAAGAAAAATGAATTGATTTTGTGTCGAGAAATGAGGAGCCACACATTAGGCTACAACAGATATATCAAAATATTGACATCCCCTTTCCTATTGGTGGAAAAATGCAGCACACATCAACCGCTTAAAAGATTATATGGCAATGCGTGGTTGGTTGCTGAGGAACAGGTGGAAGTTGTGGGAGTGACGGGGCAGAGAGAGGACGGCAGTATTGAAATTCGAGAGATTTAGGACATTTAGGATGTTTGGAGTGGCATAGTTAGTGTGTTGTGTAGTGTGTTTAGTGTGTTGTGTAGTCATGGACAAGGCAGATTCTAGCCAAAAAAACACCAAAGGCAGACTTATATGTAAATGTCATCTCCAGGTGTACAACAGAATGAATGACACACCTGGCCTGTGATGTACCCCTCTGTTTTGTGGACAGGAACGTTATTAGGAGGGGCAGAAATCATTTGTGTGGCATCTTATTGTGACACTTGATTGTTGTGTAAACAATTGTACAAAAAAAAAAAACATCTGAGGCATCGTCTGCATTTTAATGTAAACAGTTGTATATATAACTTTGCTAAATTTGCACAGAGGTCTTGGAAATTTACAACTTGTATTTGTATTTTAAGTCAAAATAGTTCATTAAACATGCTTGAGTTTTTCAAAGTAAAAAGTCTAACTTTTATCTATTCGGATTTTGTGTTTTTTGTATGAATTTAGGTCCAATGTGTTAATACAGCAACAAATGAAATGACAAAATAAAAAAAAAGTGAAAGTGAAATATAAATGTTAAACTCAAAAGTAGTCAAAAATTGGTATTTGTATTTGGTATTTGGTATGAGTATAGCATCAAGTAATTTAAAATTGTGGGATATTGATCTGGTCAGTTAAGTAAGAGAGGAGGTCGTTAATCAGTTTCAGCTGCTTTGGTGTTAATGAAATTAACAGCAAGTGCATTAGAGGGACAACAATGAGACAACCCCCACAACAGGAATGGTTTTATAGGTGGAGGCCACTGACAGTTTTCTGTCTTCATCTTTTCTGACTGTTTTTTCACTACTTTTGCATTTGGGTCATAGTTACTGCAGGGAGCGTGACGCTACAGAGGTATCGTTTTTCACTTTGATTTCAATGGTGTCTTTGAATTCTGCCCTCCATTGGTTGATAATTTCCATTTCCATCAAATGATGTGACATCTTTTCATTCCTAACACATGACCAAGTCCATATCAGTATAGATATCCAGCATGATTTTTCTAATTGAGGTCTGATGTGTTTTCAGAATTTTCCTTTAATGTTTTTGAGCAGTGCATGTTTGCCCAGTGGTGTGTGATGACTTGTACAGAAAGGCAAGCAGCCCCCCCCCCCAAAAAACAAAACAAAACAAAACAAAAACACACACACACACACACACAAACACAAAAATTTCTTTCTCCACTATTTAACATTTAACAAGATAAATTGCATACTATTGCATCTAGGATAGACTCCAGCACCGTCTGTGACCCTGAATTGGAAAAGCAGAAGAAAGTGGAAAGATGGATGTATGTAATTACATGCTGTATACTTTAATATGTCTCTTAGTGAGAGGTTAGCAGTGCACTGTCAGCAGTTTAAGATTTGTCACTTTACACTACCTTACATCTGTGATTCATCATGCTCCTTATTTGCATTTTGGACAGCAAAGGCTAGCAGGACAAAATACTTCATCAACTATGCAATTAAAAAAAAATCTAGTAAAGCTTTTTTAGTACATGCGCAAGGCCAAAATAGATAACTTTGGTTTGTATAATAGTGGTCTCTGTATCCTTCACCACAACAGAGAGAGATTTAAAGAATTATAGTCACAGGACATTCATTTTATTGAATGTGGCAAACTCAAAATACGGTATCCGGCTCATTTCAACAACAGATTCACACTGAACAATCCGAAGGTTAAGCTTGCGTGCTGATATTTGACTTCTTTTATTGTCACAAAGCCTGTCAACGTGGTAGATGTGTTGATTTCTCTATAAATTGCTTTTAAACTCATATTTTAGTATAAATACTATTGCAGATTAAAACTTGATTCACCAGTCAAAACCCAAACACATTCCTTCTCTACCCAGCTGAACTCGTAGAAGTAAATTCATCATGAAGGTGAGTGGGCTCATTATCTCGCTTCATCTCAGGCTGAGACAGTTTGACCAAAAAGACACACTCAGAATTCCCCACACTCGGGCTCGCTGTTTTACTCACTGCATCTGGTACAGATGTCTGTTTCCGTGCATCATGCAGAGGAACAGACATCTGAGAGAGGTCATGGAGTTCACCCTCCTCTCCTCTTCCTCCTGTCTAAATATCAGCCTCTCTGTGACCCAGACTGCCAGGCAAGACACTGTTTTCTTCTTCTCCCTCTCACTTCTTTGTAAAAAGACTAGCATTCCACCCTTGGTGCACAGCAGCTTGTTCTGTATTTTCTGATAATAATGGGTTTTTGGTGCAGCTTGCAAAGATGGTGAAGGCCTTGGGTTGACTTAGCTTGCCCTGCTCTGTTGGCTACATTTTTCTCTTTGTTCCAGGAAGTTGATGGGTGGAGCTCAGACCTTGAGACCAAAGATGCAATGCACCCAGGCAGGCTATTAAAACAGATCTGCCATGATTTGCCATGATTGACTGAAACACTACAGTCTGTTGTTTTTGGATGTCTGTTTCCTGTTTTATTGTGAAAAAATCTTTCCCCTTTTGTGTTATCTTTTTTTCTACTTCCAGTCTGTGTTTAGCTTTGAGGAAAGCCTTTGTCTTACAAATAACAGTTTTTGTTTTTAATAATTTTCCTTTCCTGATTCATCTCCCAATTGTCTATGCATGTCTGTGAATACCGACTCTGAGTTGGTAGAAGTCCCTCGTGTGTCTGAGCCTGTTCTTGGCTCAGCTGGGCTGGTGGATGCAACTTGTGCTGCCTTACAGGCCGGTCCCTCTCCTCTTTGTGGGTGTGTCAGTCAGCATGTTTGTGCTCCTTGGTGAGTTGACAAGCATCCCTTGCAGCAGTCCAGATCCATAGTAAGTTGTCAGCTACCCCCCCCCCCCCATGCTGAGGAGCATCTGTGTACCTGTCTACAGGTAGTTAGCAGGGGCCCACCTGCTGTGATTCCCAGTTTTTGCCTGTCTGGTTTCTGTCCTGAACTCATTGTCTGGTTAAACTGTCTACACTGCTGACCACTAGCATCTTGAAGGTCTTTGCATTTCTGACTGGTTGCTGACTGACTGCCTCCCAGAGAGGTAATTTTTTCACCAGTGCGCTGGCCTGTCTTTTCCAGTTATGCACCTAAATGGCTCTGGCCTTCCTGTACCTGGGCTCTCTGGATGAGGTCTCTGCTTCCTTAGACATCTCAGTTCAACTGAAATTGTCTGTTCCTAGTTACTTGATCTAGTCTTTATGGATTGTGGGCTTGGTTACTTTGTGCCTTATTTTTGGACTGACCTTGCACTGGACTTGCATTAGTGTCTTCGGGCGTTCTTTCTTCCGTTTTCTGCTTTTCGAGCCCTGTATTCAATAAAAAAAAATTAAAGTGCAAAAGAGTCAACTCAATTTGCATTCTGCCAGGATCTAAATGTTTCAGACTGGGAGTGTTACACTGCAGCAATACGTAACTGAACGAAGTAGAGTTAACAAT